>SNQJ01S0263455.1:0-12094 GCA_010110895.2 Picea sitchensis | reverse complement strand
AATGACAATGAAATTCGAAGGTCGAGGTGGTTTGACTGGGAAAGTAGAAGTCGAAGAAATCGACAACAAGTCGAAAAAACTGACAACAAGTCGAAAAGGTCAACCGACAAGAGGTCGACAGGCGGGCACATGGAAACCGATTGAAGACCGAATGGAGGTCGACTGGTAATTGAATGGTAAACTGACTTAGAGTCGACTGTAACAAAATTATGAGACTCGCAGGATTTGTAGCCAATGATCTGCGTGGATATGTAATCATTTTTGGGTACCTTTATTTATGGTTTTGCCTACTGTAAATACTATAAATAAGGCATGTTGTAATGCTGTAAAAATGATCTTTTAAGAGAAATCGTTTTAGAGGTTGCTTGTGATGTAGATGTAAGTTGAATTGGCTACATGGTTGTTATTATGTAAATAAAGAAGGTATGATGTTGATTTTGTCTTAGGTGTAGACCAAGGTTATGCATGTAACCTTTTATTCTGAATGAATAATAAAACAAGAGAGAAAAATGATCAAGGAATGATGGTTTTCCTATTTGGATTTCCAGGGTAAAATCTCTGTATACTATGTGTTTACTTTGTCATTTACTTTCTTGATTAAATATTCCTTCCTCTCTTCTGCTAGGTTTACTGTGGAAGTGTTTCTCATTTCCTAACATGTGGTATCAGAGATTGTCTTAACAACCTTGGATCTGAGCTAAACCCTAGGTTAAGTAAGAGTTGTAAGTCATAAATATTTAAAGATTGTGCTTAAATAATGGCGAGTAGCTTGAGAATAGAGATCAAAAAATTCAATGGCCAGAATTTTGAGCTTTGGAATCTTAAAACTGAAGATCTCCTTGTACATGGAAAAAAATGGGCAACAATATGTCCAAGTACCCTTTCAATAGGTATGCCAAGGGAAGAATAGGAGAAAATTGAGAGAATGGAAATGAGTACGATTTTACTTTTTCTTTCAGATTCAATGTTGCTGAATGTCTCAGATGAAGATTCGGCCAAGAAACTGTGGGATAAGTTGGGGAGATTGTACCAATCAAAATCCCTAGTAAATAAGTTGTTCCTTATAAATAAATTGTATCTTCTGAGGATTAATGAGGACAGTTTGGTGACTGAGCATTTAAATTCATTTAATACTATAATAAGCCAGTTATCTGATGTGGATATTAAAATAATTGAGGGGGAGAAATGTGTTATCCTATTATGTTCTTTTCCAGACTCCTAGGATAGCTTAGTCGTGGCTATAGGGAGTAATTCAACCACATTAGTTCTATAAGATGTGGTTGCATATCTACTATCAGAAGAAATGAGAAGGAAGAACATGGAAGGATCGACCAAAGATGCATTAGTGGTAAGAGGTTGACCGATTGATAGAGATAATGGAAAATTCTCTAGTAGAAATTCTAAGTTGAAGGGTAGATCTAAATCCCTAGTTCAGTCGAGAATAAGAAGATGTTGGAAATGCGGTAAAGATGGGAATTACAAAATGGACTGCAAGTCTAAGGCAAGAGAAGCTAGTATATGATCCGATGAGAAGCAATGAATTGAGAGAAAGACGAATCTAGAAAAGGGAGGCGATGTGTACCTGGCGTTGACCAATACATAATCAAATCAATATGTTTGGTTGATCGACTTAGGAGCATCCTATCATATCATACCAAATAGAGAATTATTATGCGGATGTGAACGATATGAAGGAGGATATGTGTTCTTGGGGGATGACTCGACAACCAAAATTGTTGAACGAGGAAGAGTTCGACTGACACTGTAGGATGGGAGGAGTATAACCCTTCCAGGTGTGATACATATTCCAAGTTTGGAAAGAAACCTGATATCTGTCAGGAAGATGAGTGATGTAGGGCTGCACACTCTATTTTCGAAGGATATGAGAAAGATGGTCAGAGGTGCGATGGTCTTAATGAATGGAGTTCAGATTGGAACCATATACTGTTGGATCATGTTGTCATTGATGCCAATGGTTTGATTGATTGATGTCAAGTGATTGATTGATGTCAAATGATTGATTGATTGATGATTGATGTAATATAATATGTATTTTCCTTGATGAGAATGCATAGACGAAGATGGATCAATGAGTTTTCATTGATATGAATATAATATGTATTTTCCTTTGATGAGAATGCATAGACGAAGATGGATCAATGAGTTTCATTGATATGATGAAGATGCATCACTGAGTTGTCAATATGATGAAGATGGATCAACGAGTTTTCATTGATACATGATGAATATGGATCGTTGCTCCCATTGGTATATGATGCAATTGTTGGAAAATGCATAGATGACTCCATTATTATCTTATCATGATTGATAAGGTGCAATAAAATGGATGAACTCCAAATTGTCCCTATGGTGAAAGCCCTCATGTAAAAGACGCCTTAAGGATTGAGTTATCCTAGAAGAATACTTGGAGGACCCTCTCATTATTTTATATCATGATTGATAAGGTACCGGATGAACTCCAAAGTGGCCCCTTATGGTGAAATCCCTCACTCGAAGATCTTTATGGATTGAGTTATCCTAGAAGAATGGTTGAGGACCCATGCTTATATGTGGAATAATGAGATGAAGATCAAGGAAATTGTTGGTGAAAACTATCCTAGATGGATAGCGTCTGTCAAGCATTTCTGTAAGTGGTATGTGGAATGCCACATAACTCCTCATGGTTTGAGTTATGGCCTTACAAAGATGAAGTTGGCCCCACATGAAGGCTTGAAGCCCCCAAGGTCAAATAAGTCAAAGTGACCTAAAGAAGAAATCATTATTTAAATGATAAAGTAAAGTGACAAAGTCAAGGTGGATTATTTAAATAATAAAAGAGAAGTGACAAAAATCAAGAAAATATGTTAAGTGACAAAATCAAGAAGGAATATTTAAATGATAAAGTGGAGAACCTTCTATTTATGGAAAGTGGTTAACCCTTAAAAAAAAAAAAATAGGGTTAAGGATCTAAAATGGGTTGGCGGACCTAAAAGAAGAAATCATTATTTAAAATGACAAAGTAAGGTGAAAAGTCAAGGTGGATCATTTAAATAATCAAGAGAAGTGACAAATCAAGAAATGATAAAAAGTATAGTGACAAAAATCAACAATAAACATTTAAATGATAAAGTATTGAGAACTTCTATTTATGGAAAGTGGTTAACCCTAAAAATAAAGGAAAATAGGTTAAGGACCTAGAAATGGGTTAAGGACCCAGATGAGGTTTTACAAATAATATAGCAATGGTCTCTTTGTAGGACTGCATCCCTTTGGTGGATCAATGGAGAGCTTCGTGAGAATATTCGAGCATTGATGGAGAGATTCTTGATCATTTTTGGTGGAACACTTGAGCATATTGGAGATCTATATGTGATTGAGGTAAACAAGGATATATAACCGAAGAAGGGGATAAATCTCTTTGATGATGCTTCTACAGTATGTTATTTACAAAAAGTCATCCTCACCCATTTCACTATAACTTTTCTATAATGATTCAGACCATGAAATTTCTATTCCATTGAGAAAAACATACCCAAGCATCTGTGGTAAAAATTTTAGCTCTTGTGGGTCGTTGTATTTGGGAGTTACACTCCGTGGAAATAGGGTTTGTTGTTAGTCCTCAAACTAGTCAAAACATGTGTTTCTTGGAGTAAAAACGTCATAGCAACTTCTTCATGCTAACAGACCAAATTCAGTGAGAACAAAATGTTGGCTAGGATACCATATGTGTGCATGTTTTCTAACAGTTTCATATCAATTCAATGAATATTTTATGCAGGGCACTCTTGCTGTCGCCTTCTAGAATAATCCGCATCTGAAGAAGATATGCCATTTTTTCTATAACCTTCCGAGGTTCCACGTAGTGCCACCTGGAGGAATTACATAAAAAATTGAAGAAAATTGTGTATCAATTCCCATATCTTTATTCATTACAGTACAAAGTTAAGGATTATTTCAAGTTGGGGTTGTTGGACTAATCCAAAACTAGTCATGGTTGAGACAAGCAGCTCATGAGTTGGCAATATTACATGAGGTGTATAGTTGATGATGTTGGTACATATTGATGAGTCATTGTTGATGAGTAGTTGATTACATGATTAATGGCATATACTTGGTACATGGTTGGATGCACTTCTGTATGGTACAAGTTGATTACGTGCTGTTTGGCAATAAAAGTTGGTGTACGGTTGATGCATTTGTTTATGTTGACAGATTGATATCCGTTGAGGATTGTTGCCCCCATATCGCTTGGTGCTGAGAATGTAAGATGATTCTTGAATATAGATATGGTTATATTGTAAAGTTGTAAATTTTATTCAGTTGTTGCCCAAAACCCCTCGATTGAAGTCCATAATAAAAAGAAAAAAAAATGTACATTACATCTTGTGTTCTTTGTGTTCTTTTTGTTCTTTGTGGAGATGATTTGTAGATGATATGTTGATGATATGTTGCTGATATATGTTGCTGATATGTATTCACATCAACTGATTATTAATGACAACAAAGAGTAATTAGAAAAATGCTGAATGTTAAATTGCTGAGTTTTTGTGTAAGAGGGAAGTTTTAAAAGATCCCCACACTCATTCACCCCTCTAAGTGTGGTAGGTGTGTCCAACATATGCTGCTATTATGAACGCCGAATTCTCACCAGGATGAAACATCATCATTTTTCCGGTTAAATTCGAATTCGACTTGACTTGACTCAAATTGGGTTGAGTTGATTCAACCCGAATCAACAAGTCCTCGTCAAAATGACCGCCATGGCACAAGAGGATGGGGCATATTGGAGAAAAAGGACTTCGATCTATGAAAATTAAAGGTATGGTTGAATATTTTACTGATGTAATTCTAGAAGTCGACTTTTGTGAACATTGTATATATGGAAAACAAAGTCGAGGAAGGTTCCCATTTGGAGTGACAAGGGAAAAGGGGACTTGTGAATTGGTTCATGGTGATGTGTTTGGCCCCTCGGCTTTAGTGCCCTCACTTGGTGGATCCTTGTATTATGTCTCCTTCATAGATTATTTTCCAAGAAGACATGGATATATTTTGAGGAAATAAATCAAGAGGTTTTGAGAAATTTAAAGAGTTTAATTCTCTTTAGAAAACTAGACGCATAAGAAATAATAAGGTGTTGAGAATTGATAACTAATGGTGGATTTCATGGAAATGAATTTTACCGCCTTCTGCAAGCATTGTGGCATAACAAGGCAAGGAGCATTCTCAATAGTTTTGGCCTTTGCCGTATAAATCCTTCGTACGAGGCAATCGACAAGCATAAAAATATCTAGTGAATATGTCTGGCCTACGCAATGATGCAACTCTACATGAGGTATGGTATGGTAAGAATCCTTCTACACTTCAAAATAATTGATATGCATTTTCATTTGCATTTCCGCTGAAAAGAGGAGAAAGTTGGAAAATAAGGAAATCAAGTGTATTTTCATTGATACAAATAAATAATGAAAGGATATTAGCCTGATCCTACATCAAGGAAAATCAATGTAAAGTCGAGATGGTCTTCCTAGAAGTTGGAAGGAAGTCCGAGTTTGAAGTGATGGTTCAAAAAAGGAATGATCCATATAAGGTTAAGTTTGAATTGAGGAACAAAGAACATGATTTAGATGATTCGACATAATTAGATGAAGAGGTGGAACAACTGACCCCAGTTGTAATGAGGTCAAAACGATTAATAAAACTAGTTGAAAGGTATAGCCCACCCAACTTTCATTTCAAATTTGTGTTAATTTCCATTGATGAAGAGCCCAAGTTGTTAGGGAGGCAATCGACTCAGCAGAGGGAAAACTCTAGAAGAACGCCATGGTCAAAGAGATGGAATCCTTGCATAAGAATGAGACATGGGATTTATTCGAATTACCTAATGGAAGAAATCTCGTTGGAAACAAGTGGGTATTAAAAAAGAAGATGAACACTGCAGGTCAAGTCAAGAAATTCAAATCTCGACTAGTAGTGAAAGGATATTCCCAAGTCAAAGGAGTTGACTTCGGTGTGTTTTTTTCCCCCGTTGCAAAATTAACTTCCATTAGAGTATTAATGTCTCTGGATACAACATTTGATCTAGAAATAGAATATATGGATGTAAATACAACGTTTCTACATGGGGACCTGGAAGAATAAATCTACATGAAATAATCCAAAGGATTTGTAGTAAGGGGAAAGAAAGATTTGGTGTGCAAGTTGAAAAGATTCCTTTATGATCTAAAGCAATCACCAAGGGTGTGGTACAAAAAGTTCGACACATGCATCCTTAGTTTGATATTTGTGAGAAGCAAAGTTGATCACTACATATATTCCAAAGAAGAAGGCGGGTGTTTCATATTTGTAGAATTGTATTTTGTTGGATAGGTGGTTTGGATAAGTTTTGTTAAGCTTTGGGATCCGCACCATAATAAATCAAAGAATAAAAGGTAGTTAGAATATGGACTAGAGTGCACAATGCGAGCAGACTATAAGGAGTCAAGCGCGTGATAGAAGGAAGTGCGACCGAGCAGGCACATAAGAGGTGGCAAGTAGTTAGGATTTTGGGACATTTTGTCCACATTGTAACGAGCTTAGCCTTATTTTGATGTATAAATATGTAATTGGTTTTAGGTATAAGGGGTTGGACATATGAGGATTTCTTGGTGTTTTTGGGTAAGTTAAATGAATGAATGCCACGCACTAAAGTAATTGGTAAATGAATGAATATTAAGTGGGATAATGTCATGCATAGAATATATTGAGTGTTAAGTAACTGTTAACTAATGGAAACTGCACACATGAGTAGATGGTTAGTAAAGACATGTTGAATACCTCACTTCCCCTCATCACTACAAAACCTTGGTTCTTGTATCCCCTCTAGATGCCTTGGGTGAGAATTCACTTGCTCTGCAGGTGATGCTGAAAGGGAAGGTCTCTAAGGGTTTTGTTGGTTTTTGATGATTAACCCCGAGTCATCTCATTGCGTGCCAACAAATGGTTCATTTGTCAATACCAAGAACTATAAATGAGGGGAATTTTTTGGAAGATGAATAAGGAAGAGATCACAAAATGGCTAGAAAGGAAGCAACGAGAATTCACCAAAGAACATAATAGAAACCCACGACTCAACGACGAACAATGGTTGCAAAGGTATGTTTTCATAGATCTTCTTGAAATTTTCTTTGGTGAATTTCCAATAATTTTGATGGAATGGTTAGAAAGGATAGTTGAGAATGTTGGGAGATATCGAGTTGAAGCTCTGAGAAACTGGACTCTTGAATTGATCAGACAGTTGAATACAATAAGTAATAAAGTTTCTTGCGCAATTGATTTTTGGTTGAATAGTGTACTGGGAGGTTACATTACAGAGTTTGCAATAGATTGTACCCAGTCTTATAGTGTCGTAGAAAGGGAATTTTCAAGGGTCCACATGGAAGTTGTTTGAACGCACTGTCTATGTGGAAAAATATGTTGTTGTGTGACATGGATGTCATGAAAATGGAATATGAATTCTAAGAATCTTCGTGCACATAGGGGGGCAGGAGGATGATCAGAGGGTGGGATGAGAGTAGAAAGAGATGAAAATGAGGAATAAGGATCAGATGGACTGAGGATGCCGAGAGAGAAATATAGTGAATCATACAAAGAGATTGGAGTATTTCACTATGGGAAAAGGTTTAGATATAGTAAGAAGGAGACTGTGGCTGAGAGAGAAGAAAATCACATAGTGTTTGAGAAAGGATACCCCTACCCAATACTTTAGATCACACCGTACATACAAAGGAAAGAGAAGGAAAAGGATCCTCAGTATAATCCAATAGAAGAAATAAGTCCATCTCAGATCAAAATTTGCATCGAACCCACGACCCCGTGTGTGTCACCTAGATCTGAAGCAAAAAAATGATTTTTTTTTTTCAAGAGCGATTGTAGTTAGTGGAGGAAGTTAGAATAGTATAAGTAGCACAACAAACCACAGTCAGTGAGAATCACCGAGGGTAAGTACTACATAGAATACAATGGCATGAATAGATCATACACTAAGAATGCCTGAATTTCAGGGAGTAGATTCTGAAGACCCATAAAAACATTTGTTTGTATGCGACACGATATGGACTGTGAAGAATGTTCAAGATGAAGCAACAAATATTGCATAGTTATCCACAAATTTCAAGGGTCATGCACTGCTATGGTGCATGAAGTATCAGACTACTACACTGACCAGACAATCAAGAACTTTGGCAGAGATTAGACAAGCATTGTTAAAGGAATTTTGGAAGCCAAAATTTGAGTCGCAGTATATCACAAAATTGAAGGATATTAAACAAGTATAGAATGAGATAGTTTTGGTACGACCAAATATTTAAATATGTGATGGGTAGATTAACATTTCAAATTCATGATGAGCAACATCAAGAATGGTTTATTGCAGGTCTATTTCCGCACATTCGTTGTCCATTGACACAATAGAAGCTCACGTCGCAACTAGAAGCATTAGAATTAGAAATGAAGTTAGAAGCATATCTTGTAGGAGATGACACAAGAATGAAACATGTACAATCCCAATTGGTTGCGCTAAGGATTCAATTTTCAGAAATAAAAAAGGAAAAGGAAAAGCATGAATTGGTGTATTACATTTGTGCAATATATGGATACGGGAGCATCAAACCCATTGGAAGGAGGAGTGGGATATTGTGAAATATGCAAGGCTTGGGGACATCATCTGACTTCTTATCCATTATTGCATATGTACCAAAGTACACCTAGGAAATTGTTATGTAGTTTTTGCAAGTCTGTAGGACACGATGATAAATATTGTCGCACATTCGACTTAATGAGAGAGCACACTTCAAATGCGTATAGAATCTAAGAAGAAAATGTTGCAATAGAAGGTGCAGTTACACAGTACAATACAAAGAGAGGATTTAATTTGGGTGGATGAGGAGGATTCAATAAAGGTCGAGGATGAGGTGGATTTGGTAGAGGAGGCAGATGATCGATTATTTTTTATAATCACAATTAACCAAGACATTTAACGAGAGATTTCCCAAATCCTTTCATAATGTGCACATACTGTAGAGAATTGGACCATGCGATAGAATACTGTCCTCAACTAATAGCGAAATGACAGGTAAGAGGGAATCATAATAAGAACTAGAACTAGAACCAAAACCTACAGATGATAGCAGCCTAGGAGTGTGACGATCAACCCAGAGTAGTATTTTTTACGCTTGGAGGAACGAGAAGTGGACCAGATGTGAAGGAAAAAGGAAAGGGGGTTGAGCAATGGATAAGGAAAGAAGTTGAGCCTATGCCAAAATTTAACCCACAGAAAGAGAAAGAGACATATCAAAAAGACATGAAGGAGATACTAGGACTAGATTGGATAGCATCAACATCAAAGACGCCACCAATATATGATATGTCATCAATATATGATCACACCATTTCGGAAAGGTCAATCGAAAAGGTAAATAATTTTAAAGATTTTATAAAGAGTTGATTAGATTTGCTGAATGATGAAGCAACATTGAAATATTTTCACTGGATGATCGATCAATGCACACAAGATAGATAAGTACCTACGACACAGAGAGAAGTGAACCAATTATTGCATAAGAAGAGGACAAACATATAATTCAGATTGAGTGCACAGTTAGGAGAGTATGCCATGGATAATGTCATCTTGGACTTAGGATCGGATGTCAATGTTCTTCCAAGACAAATGTGGGAAATGATGGGGAAACTGAAGATAGTTTGGTCAATTGTTCAATAGAGATTTTAAAACCAACATAATATAATACCGATCAAGATACTGATAGGAGTACTTGTGAACATAGATGGAGTGCGCAGTGTAGCTGAATTTGAGGTCATTGAGATCATGGATAACAGTCAACTGTATCCATCATTGCTCGGATTGAGTTGGGAATTTGATAATTATGAGATTATTAACTTGAAGAAGTGAAAAATGATTTTTGAAGGAGGAGGCTTAAAGGTCACTATGTCGTTAAACCCCACAGAGGAAAGAAGGTATGTGGAGCCTGTGGGAAAATAAATTGATAACTTCTATAATATGATCACGGACATGGATGAATACATCAATCCTATTGAAGATGGTGCACTTATTTGGAGAAGCATCAAATCTTATGCATTAGAATCAGAGGAAGAACTTGAACATTGGCAACACATATTGCATGAAGTATCGACTAGAAGATGTGCTCTCATTACTCACTCTTTACGTTGGATCAGAACATAGATACATGATACACCAAGGTTTGAGGGATTAACTAAGGTAAGTTATTTTGTAAATGAATTTGAGTTGAAAATACCTGAATAGTAAATATTGTTGGCATTATATTTTGCACTGAGAGAAACCCCAACGAGATGGCGGGAAACACACAAGGAAGGAATAAAGGATTGGAAACACTATAAAAGGATGATACAAATCATATTTGGAACAAAATAAGTTACACACAAGTATACAGGGATGAGCATCCTGATAGATCATGTTTCATAGTGTATGAAAACTTGGAGATAGATGCCAAAGAAAGAGTGTACGCATAGGTTCATACATACACTTGAGACAGTTCCCAAGAACTAGTATATAGAGCTAGAAGTGCACAGAGGGACAATAGACTGGGAAGAGCTCGCCCAAAATTTTAAGGTAACATTTAGTTTTGAAGATGAATCACCTTTAATATATGCAACTTTGTAAGTCATTAGAAGTAATATTTTTATGGAAGAAGATCAAATAGAAATAGTACATGCTACGAAAGTTCATGAACTACTAGAATGTTACAATGTTACCGAAGAATATCAAGTGGAAGAAGACCCAAGAAATGTTGAAGTACCAAATACTGAAGGGGAGCGCAATGTATTAGGTCCAGAACTAGAATATGGTGCACATGTGAAGCCACTAAGAGTGCACAAAGTGAATATTAACACGAAAGAGAAACCTAATTTCATGAATATTGGTGATTGTTGGAACGATGAGACTCTTGAAATATTGCAGACTTACTGCATGAGTATCAAGATCTCTTTCTAAAAACCTTTTAAGAGATGAAGGGGATAGTTGGTGAATTAGGAGAAATGAAGATCCCATTAAAACCACAAGTTAATCTTGTAAGACAAAGACCTTATAGATTAAATCCAAAGTACAAGGAAAAAGTGAAAGAAAATCTTGACAGAATGATAGACGCTGGTATCATTGATCCCATCGCAGAGTCCAAATGGATAAGCCCAATGGTAGTACAAGATAAGAAAATAGGGAGTATTAGGATTTGCATAGACCTCAATAAGTTGGACGATGCATGTTTACATGACCCTTTCTCGACCCCCTTTATGGATGTAGTGTCAGAAAATGTAGGAGGGAAAGAGGCATACTCATTCACAGATGGATTTTTATGATACCATCAGATAAAAATTGCGCAAGAAGACAGACATAATATTCCATTTGCAACAAAATGGGGAAGCTTCCAGTACATTGTGATGTCGTTTGGGTTAAAGAATGCACCTGTTGTGTTTTCTAGAGTAGTTCTCACAATCTTTAATGAGTTTATTCATACATTTTTTGAAGTGTACTTAGATGATTGGACTGTGTTTAGTTTACTGAAATATCAATGAGAAAATCTACGATTGATACTTGATAGATGTAGACAATACCAAATATCATTAAATTTGAAGAAATGTATTTGTTACGAGGAAAATATCTCTATGGCTATGGGTAAACCACAACAGACATAAATGACTGCAGAAATCAACTCTATTCTCAAAGTTGAATTCTTTCTCTCTTTTCCATAGCTCAGAATTGACCCATTTATAGCCTTCAAATGGAACTGAAGGGCCGAGTCAGAACGTTTCCAGTATATGGAAGTCCAAGGATCATAGATCTCCTGTCATGACATGGAAACCTGACACCATTTTTCATTTTTGGGCACAAATCCTGATGTACGTGGGTTGTAGTGGTGCAACTTGCATATACACTTGTTGTATAGTAGACAAGGTGTGTACATGTGGAACACATGTATTTTTTAGCTCTGGACTTTTGCAAAAAGGGATGAAAAGTTTGCATAGGGAAATGGAAAAAGGCCCTCTGTGAAATATTGCATAGGGTGAG
>SNQJ01S0263454.1:11408-23502 GCA_010110895.2 Picea sitchensis | reverse complement strand
TATTTTTTTGAGGTCAACACTGGATGGGAATTTGGTTGGGATGAAGTTACGGGAGATGGAAAAAAGAAACGGAGTGTGAGGGATATGGCGGAAGGCTAGGTGCTTTTATGATATGTGTTGTAGGGTATTTTGGGGAGGACCGATCTGCTCTGATACCAATGTAACAGATAACCAAATATGCAATTGCAATAATATATATAAAATATGAATAATTGATAAAATATATGATAAAAATGATGATTTACAATTGAGAAGGAGGGCTTGATTATATATCCACACAGGGGTGCCCTTTCACCACTAGATATGTCTTTTGGAAAACATGTCCTTTCATTATTACTAATTACTATTACTAGCTATTTACTAATTAATTATTATGTTTATGAACATTTATTTATATGTATTTATGTTCATAACAAGGGGAGTATTATTTTTTTCCACTTATACAGGATTTATAGGCTCCTGACGAATTTAGTTCAAGGTTTTTGTTCTTTTCAAAAGATTAGTCTCTTCATATAGAGAGAGCACAGACATTCCGTAGCACTATGGTGCTACATAATCATCTATTTTGCATATATTTCCATTCGATACCTACAATGCTACCAAATATCCTAAGACTGGTGTAACGATGGCGCTGTGAATTCCACATGGTGCTACCAAATCTCCTGAGTGGTGTAACAATGGTGCTACCATATCCATTTTGATTTCGGGCACTACAAATTCAGCTGAAATAGTTCAGTATTGGCACTACCAAATTGCGCACACAGATACACAGGCTTGGCACTACCAAATTACACACAGAGACTGAATTGTGCACACAGATACACATGCTTGGTGCTACTGAATTACACAAAGAGATACATAGTCTCAGGCGCTACTCATTCTGCAGGCCTATTTTGGAGATTGTGCTATGAAATGTGCTGAGTATTTTGTGAAGAAACTACAAAAACTCGCTACCCATCGCGCTACTGAAGGACGCTACCAACTGGTACCTGGAATCAAGGGGTTCGAGTTATCATTCTTGTGGGTCATTGATGATGTGGAGAATGACTAATACCATAGGTGGCATCTTGATGACAACTTACAACCTCTGCAGAAATCCTGGAAAGGAAAGGAATGCGCATCAATGAAGATCATGTCAGTTAAAAATTGGTTGGATCAGTTGCCAACATGTCCCCTTTTATATCATAGTTGTTAGATTAGTTGTTAGTTGAAATAACTAATTTGGAGAATCTTGTGGGAGGAAGGCCATCTCACACCTCCAGATGTTGCCTTCCCTTTTTGTTATAAATAGACATTCCAATTTCTTTAGAAGGTTCAAATGGTTGAGCTAGGATCCCTTATTGTAATATTTTGATGAAGCATACTACTTCTCTAGTTATGTACTTGAATTGAGACTTCTTGATTAATATAAGGAAATATTTCTTATTCCATATTATTGCCTCTTATACTGAAGTGTTCATTATTGAATGATTCAAATGGGATTGTTGTAGCTGTATTATAATGAATGTTTGATTATAGTACTGTTATGATGTTCTTCAGTTTCTTTAAACTTTGAATTCAAGAATATATTGTGTTTGAATTTTTCCTCCTTAGGCTGCTTGAAGGCCTGATGTCCATAGCAAACCTCTACATTTCCCTCACCAAAGTCTTCCTTCTATTCACTTCTACTTTGACTTACTGACTGAACTTGATCAAGACCTCAATTGCTTATGCATGCTAGCCTAGATTTCTAATTTAGAACATTATTATCTTGAGTCTTATCCATTTTATCATTTAAACACTCATTTACATTTACATATTATCTGATGGGTACTGGGCTTATCCTCTCTGCAATATGAGGGCGATTCCTAGTGCTAACATTCTTGGCACCGTTGTCGGGGAACGAGTTGAAGACATTTCCCTGGGATTGAACGACAAAGCTTACTGATTCTGATGGTGAATTAGAATTTAGTACATCGAAGATTGCAACTTGCACTTGGTGACTCCATTGTTTCATATGTGGCTCCTAAAGGAAGGCACATGAGGTCAACTCCACAACTGCCTTTGGTTCCACCTGAAGCTGACCCAGAGAAGATAATCAAGAAGGGAAAAACTTCTCAAGAAAGTTTTTCTGCTGCTGCATCAAGTACTTCTGGTCAGTTGCCTGATTCCATTCTTAATAGTCTAGTTCTTATATCAAGTAATCCTCCTTTACCTTCTACTGAAGTTTCTAGGAATTTGGATTTTGAAGATTTCCCTATTGAATACTCTTCTTTTGACCCGGAATTGAAAGAATAAAATTTTGAAATCCTCGCCTCCTCTGAGATTGTGAAGTGGTTCAGACTTGAGAGTCTTGAAGATTTTCCTACCTTAGGCTTTGCTACTCCTCCTCCTATCAAAATTTCTGCAGCTAAAGAAAAGGAAACCTCATATCCCTTGAAACCTATACCAACTTCTTCCAAGACTCAACCTTATGTTGTGGAAACTGAAATTCCTCCTTCCTACATTCCTTTTTCTCCTAATCTGCACACAATGAAATCTCCTTCTCCTCGTTGTTCACCTAGAGTTCAAAATCCAAGGGCAGGTGCTAACCCTCCTATAAATAGGATGTATGCCATAGTGGCTACAAGGTATGCCCCTCTTATCTTACCTCAACCATTGAATGCTCTTCCTGCTGGAGATTACCTAAAATACATGCCCAAATTCATAGGAGAAGAAGACATAACTATTGAAGAACACCTTGCTGCCTTCTACAATTATGCAAACAATTTAAACATTGAGAATGAGGATGTGTGTATGAGAGTCTTTGTCAAAATCCTTGATGGTGAGGCTAGGAAATGGTTTAGGGGTTTGACTCTTGGATTCATTGCTGGGATTGAGGCTTTAGAGGATGCTTTCTTGAGACAGTGGGGGGATAAAAAAGTTTTTTTTGTGTTATATCACAAAATTTGGATCCCTAAAGAGGAAAGAGGGAGAGTATGTCTTTGACTTATCTAAAAGATTCAAAAAATGTACAATAAGATCCCTGCTGAGATAAATCCTATAGAAAACTCTGCCAATATCACCTATGCCAGTGCTTTTGACCATGAGTTTTTCCTTCTACTGAGAGAAAGAAGATATTCCTCATTAGCATCTAAAACAATTCAGCCTTGGAAGTAGAATCTAACATAGTGGCATTTGAAAAACTTAGGGGAAAATCTGATAGGGACAAGAGAAACAATAGAGTTGAAGCCTCAACCTAGAATTCCTCTGATATCCATCCTCAAGTTGATGAACTTACCAAATTAGTAAAATCTCTTTCTGCTAAGATGCAAAATTTAAAGCTTGAAGGAAAACAAACCTATAGAAATACACAAAATGATGATAACAGAGGTAAATTGAGGAGACTCAATAATGCTCCTTAGATCCTTCCAAGAGAACCTAGAAACAAATATAGGGATGATCAAAAGGTCCAAAATCCTTTACAAAACAACCTTGTGGCTGATGAAGAAGGAGAAGATGAAGAAACTGATCCTAAGATCCATTGCCTAGGTGAAAACTCTTCATCCTCTTACTTAACCCAATATACATATGAGGAATCCATGATGGATAATAAAATAAAGGAATTGAGTAAGGGAGAGAAGGAAAAATAAAATCCTAATAGATGTAATATTATGTCTAAAAATAAAGAGGAAAAGACTAATACCTCTGATCATCCCACAAAAATATAAAATTCTGCCAAGACTGTGATAGTTGGAAGCAAAGAAAAAGATGTACAAATCCCTCAAAATTTGGTCAAGAACTCCACCCCATAAGTCAGGGATATTTTGAAATCTTCATCTTCCTTCAGCTTTCAAAGTGGGATCCAAAAAATCAAGATCCCTATACCTTTTTTGGAGTTGATAAAAAATGAAGAATTTAAAAAATATCTTTCCAAAATGTTGCAACTCGAACCTTCAACCTTCAATATGAAAAGCCAAAATTCATATTAGGCCCTTTGATATAATACAAAGATGAATCATCCCCTCCCTTATATATATCACTAAAAATTCATGATAAGTTGATGCATAAATGCTTGATGGACTCAGGGGCATCTCACAATCTCATGCCAAAAATAGTCATGGATGAACTTGGATTAGAAATCACAAAAACTTACCATGAATTATATTCTTTTGGCTTTAGGAAAGTGAAGTGTCTTGGGGTCATCAAAGATCTGGTTGTGACCTTGTTTCAGTTTCCCATGAAAAGTGTGGTCATGGATATTGTGGTGGATGATGTTCCCCCAAATTTCAGTATTCTCTTGTCAAGATATTGGATAAAAATACTTGGGGGAACCTTTTATATGGACCTCACATATGCTACCATTCCTGTGTTTGGGGGGGAGCATAGAAGACTTTACATGGAGGGGAAATTATCAGGGCACATTGTATCAACTTAAGGGATAAGGATTGATTCAAGCAGAGTAGAAGTTATCCAAACCTTGCCACTCTCTAGATCCAAGAAATAAGTTCAGTCTTTCTTGGGGAAAATTAAGTTTTTGAGAAGGTTTGTGTCAAATTTTGTTGAATTGCTAAAGTATATTATAGTCATGTTGAGGAAAGGAAATGAAATCAAATGGACTACTGAGTCTTGAAATTCTTTTGATCAAATAAAGAAGGCCTTGAATGAAGCCCCTGTGCAAAGCCCATGGTCAGGGAAGTTTTTCAAAGGGTGGGCTACGTCTCTTTCTACCAAAACATGCAGAGGGGAAATCCTGAAGTGGCAAATAAATTTGCCTCACATTTTTATGGCCTTAAGACTAAGGTAGGAGACCTAGAGTTTGAGGTGTCTGAAGCCTCTGTTGCAACAACCACAAGGATTCCTAACACAGTGGAGAGATGGTTTAAATCCATGACTTTGAATGCTGCCTTCTCCAAAGACTTTTGCAATCCAGATTATTAGATTGACAACTTGTCCAAGGGGGTTCCTAGAAGTCATCTAGCTGAAGGTTTTGACAAGATGTTGAAGATCATCCATAGATACTTCACATGTGAGGGGAGATTTAATATGTTATACCAGTACCATATATGAATTTTGCTTCATTTACTGGTAAAGATGAAATGAATATCCTTTTCTACTTGTTGAGGAGCATGGGGAAAATGTTTGACAGAGTCCAAGCCAAATCCAAGGCTGTGGATACTAGTGTTTTTCATTCTGGATTGATTAGAATGTTGGTTATGGAAGAATTGAGAAAGAGGAACATTTCATGGGAAAAATTCATTGTTTCTTCTCACATTAAGTTAGAAACAACTTCAACTCCTCAGTTAGATATTCAAAGTCCTTTTCCATCCACTAGTATTGCTCCAACAGGAACCAACAAGAAAGGAAAGAGTAAGGCCCCTACTCAAGACCAAGAGGTCATCAAGGAAGTTGAAGAAACAAAGAGGGAGGTTCATCATTCTCCGTAGAGATACCTTTCACCACCTCCTGCACCAGGATTAGAAGAAGTCCCTTCATCTACTAAGGCCATAACCAAGAAAGGAAGGAAATTGCAATTCTCTTCATCTCCTTCAACAACTAGCACAAAGGTCAGAAAACCTTTCACAAGATCACCAGCTCTCAAGGAGGTTGTTGAAGCACAATTCCTACCAAAGGATTTTATTTTGAAGAAAAGGAAAGACAAAGACAAAGGAAAAGGCATTGAGAAGACTATGGAGGTGATAGGTAGAGCCCCTATGCAACAGAAAGATGAAGGTGAAACCATGAAGAAGCATGTTGAGACTATCAATATCAACACTTCACCTAGCAATCACACCTTCAAAATATTGAAATCAAGGAGGTTGCTCACTTGAAATCAGAGGGTTTATCTGAAAGAATCAAAATGAAAGAGTTCATGGATAGATAAAACAACACTCTTGATTTGGCAAGATTTGCATCTAGAAGAGCTCTTCCTCTCCATAAAAAGCTCAAGAACCTTTATAGGCAAAAATAATATTTTCAGTCTCAGAATAGAAAACTCAAAGAAGAGTTGCAACACTTCAAGGATGAGGTGGCTCAGAGGAATTTGAATGTGTTGGTTGAAGCTACCATTGAAAAGGAGAAACCAATAGTGAAGAAAAACACACCTCCAGTGAATAAGCCTGTTACTACAAAAGGAAATCATGCTGCTGTGCCAGAAGGAAGTCATCCTTCCACAAGAAAGAGTGCCAGGTTGATGAAGTTATTGTGGAATTTAAGCTCCATTTTTTAGAATGCCCCATTTTCTCTAGGGTAATTGATCAAGGGGAGTGTTATTTTTTTCCACTTATACAGGATTTATAGGCTCCTAATGAATTCAGTTCAAGGTTTTTGTGCTTTTCAAAAGATTAGTTGTTGAGATTCAACAAGAAGATCAGGGGGGGTCTTTAGTATCAGATCTACAATTGTTTCTTGGTACAACAAGAAGCAAAGATCCATGGCACTCAGCTCAGTGGAAGTAGAATACATGGCAGCGAGTCAAGCTGCATGTGAGGCTATCTGGATGAGAAAGATCTTGGTTGGTTTGTTTGGTTCTCATTTAGATCCGATAGTGATTCATTGTGATAATCAGAGTTGAATTAAACTCTCGATTAATCCTCTGTTTCATGATAGATCTAAGCATATATATATATATCTGGTATCATCATATCAGAGATTGTGTGCAACAAAAGATCATGTTGCTTCAGTACATTCCTACAGAAGATCAGGATGTAGACATTCTGACGAAGACGCTCACCAGGAGGAAATTCGAATACCATAGAGACAGGATCGGGGTCAAGGATAATCCATTTCTTGTTGAGAGGGAGTGTTGAGATTCAACAAGAAGATCCTAGTGAAAATTATGAACCTACACTAGGATGGAGCCTCAGGCTATTTTTAGGTGGAAGTCTATTTTAGATGATGAGAAAATTCTATTTATAGATGGTGAACAAATTATATTTATAGATGTATGCCGACTATTATTATCCCTTAATAATAGTTGGACAATAAATATTATTCTATTCTCAATGAGCACTTGGAAATAGTTAACTGAAGTGGAAAATCAGTTAGCTATAGTAAATTCGAGGTCAAAGGTTGACTAGTGGGACATGCAAGTCGAATTAGTTGTAACTGAGTGATTTGAAGTTGTAACGGAGTTGGATGTGTAGTTATGTGAGTTGTGAAGTAGTTTAACTTAGTTAAGTGAGTTAATCTCAGTTGCACTAGTTGTATCTGAACTTACACTAGTGAGATATCAATGAATTAATTATTAATTAATTCACAATCAATGATATCACATGCAATTGAATATTTACCACTATTAACTACATGAATGTCAGACCCAGTGGAGACCCAGTTGAGATAACAGGTGAAAGGGACAGTTTGACTATCAATTGTGACATTAGTGAGTGCACTCATGGAACCACATAGACAATATTTGTTCCCATGTGGAATGCGCAGTGTAGGAAAGAGGAATTCATTCATTGCAGGGATTGCCATTAGCAGGGATTGCGCAGAGGAGGCAGGCTGTCTGGAAGCAGTAAATTGACACATGAATTTGTCAGTTTTTGTATGATAGTGTGAGACGATTGTATATTGTACTGATAGCTCTTGGATTAGAGTTTTGCATGATCCATGATATATACATAATATATGATAGTGGGGTTTTTAGCTTTATGCTTTCCCGGTAAAACATCTGTGTTATGTGTGATTGATCTTTCTTCTTGATATTGCAATTGGCAATCGTGTTTTAAATTCCACAAGATTTATAGTAGAAGGGATTCTGTATTTAACAATGGCATATAATTGTTAGATCAGGAGAATCCAGGTAATACATAATTTGTATTAAAATTTCTACATTAGTCTCTTCATATAGAGAGAGCACAGACATTCGGTAATGCTATGGAGCTATAGAATTGTCTATTTTTCATGTGTTGCCAGTCGCTACCTACAGTGTTACCAAATCCCCTAAGAATGGTGTAACGATGGAACTGTGAATTCCACAGGGTGCTACCAAATATCTTGAGAGGTGTAACAATGACACTACCAAATCTGTTTTGATGTTGGGCACTACAAATTCAGCTGGACTAGTTCAGTATTGGCACTACCGAAATGCGCACACAGATACAGATGCTTGGCGCTATTGAATTACACACAGAGACTGAATTGTGCACACAGATACACAGGCTTGGCGCTACCAAATTACACACAGAGACTAAATTACAGACAAAGATACACAGGCTTAGGCGCTTGTTACAGGATAATCCCCCTACATACAAGTGGATTTCCTGTTGGATACTAGACCCCTATGACCAAGAGAGAAAAGTGCTATTGTGGACACTGAATTTCCTTTTCATGAAGCTAAACTATCCAAAGGAGCACAAGGAAGAAGAGTAAATACCTTTTTACTGACGTTTGTCCTTGCTCGATCCAAGCTAATCTTGATCTGCAAGTTCTTCATAAGGTCCTGCAATACAATGAGCAACAACAACGATACTTCCTACTCTACCATGATTAGATTCATAATGGATCTAGGAAAGAAACAAGTTCATGAAACACACACAAAATTTAAAGGAAACATGCCAAGCATATATTTATATTAATGAAAACAAAGTGAGATGCTTACAACCATGGATATAGGTGCAATAGCTTCACCGAGCTCTCTTTGTCCAAACCCTTTCTCAAATAATCCACACACAAAATACTGCTCAATGATATCTTGCTTATGAGATCATAAGTTTGATGCTTCACAATGTTTCCCCTTTCACCATTAGGAGTCCTCCTTATATAGGCTTGGAGAGGCCTAACCACTTAAGATATTCTTGGGATAAGTTGAGAATTCTTCTCCTTTACTTGTGGATCTTCCCTAAGATCTAGCCTTGACCTCAGATTTGAATTCAACCAACTCCAGTTATGAAGGGACTCTTCCCTGATTTCCCTCAACAATCCAAAAATTCGCTCGAAAAAGCCTAACACTCCCTTAGAATGGGGCACAGAGCATTGAAATGCTTCCTCAAAAGAGGTCACAGAGCGTTGACACTCCCTGACAGTGTATAGGGGAGCGTTGTCTCCCAAAATTATTTTTTAAGTGGTTTTATCAGTGGAAAAAGAATTGTACTCTTTGTCAAATGACTTCTCCTCTTCTAAACCAGTCTTTTGAGGTGTCTTGCAAGTGTTCTTAATGATGTTGTCCGAGACACGACATAGGCAATATGACAGTATGATATTTGCGACACTTGTGGGTGAAATGTGACACTTGCGACATTTGGTAATGACGACACTAGGCCATCATCGTAATAAGTAATTTTGATGTGTAACAACGCTACTAAAGGACACTACCAAATGGTACCTGGAATCAAGGGGTTCAAGTTATCATTCTTGTGGGTGGCTGATGATGTGGAGAATGACTAAGACCATAGGTGACAACATGATGACAACTTAGAGCCTCTGCAGGACACTTGGAAAGGAAAGGAATTTACATCAATGAAGATCATGTTAGTTAAAAGTTAGTTGGATCAGTTGCCAAGATGTCCCCTTTTTATAGGATAGTTGTTATATTAGCTGTTAGTTGAAATAAATAATTGGGAGAATCTTATGGGAGGAAGGCCAACTCGCACCTCCAACTTTTGCCTTCCCTTTTTGTTATAAATAGACATTCCAAATGATTTAGAAGGTTCGAATGGTTGAGCTAGGCTCCCTTATTGTAATATTTTGATGAAGCATACTAGTTCTCTTGTTATATACTTGATTTAAGACTTCTTGATTAATATAAGTCATCTTTTCTTATTCCATCTTATTGCCTCTTATATTGAAGTGTCCATGATTGAATGATTTACATGGGATTGTTGTAGCTGTATTATAATGAATGTTTGATTATAGTACTGTTATGATGTTCTTTAGTTTATTTAAAATTTGAATTCAAGAATATCTTGTGTTTGAATTTTTCCTCCTTAGGCTGCTTGAAGGCCTGATGTCCATAGCAAACCTCTATATTTCCCTCACTAAAGTCTTCCTTCTATTCACTTTTATTCCCACTTACTGACTAAAGTTGATCAAGAATTCAATTGCTGTGCATGCTAGCCCATATTTCTGAGTTAGAACATTATTATCTTGAGTCTTATCCATTTGACCTTTTAAACACTCATTTACATTTACATAGTATCTGATGGGTACCGGGCTTATCCTCTCTGCAATCTAAGGGTGATTCCTAGTGCTAACATTCTTGGCACTGTTGTCGGGGAACGCGTTGAAGACATTTCCGTGGGATTGAATGACAAAGATTACTGATTCTGATGGTGCATTAGAAATTAGTACATCGAAGATTGCAACTTGCACCTGGTGACTCCATTGTTTCAGCTGTGGCTCCTAAAGGCAGACATGCGAGGTCAACTCCAGAACTACCTTTGGTTCCACCTGAAGCTAACCTAGAGAAGATAATCAAGAAGGGAAAACCTTCTCAAGAACATTTTTCTGCTCTTGCATCAGGTACTTCTGGTCATTTTCTTGATTCCATTCTTAATACTCTAGTTGCTATATCAAGTAATCATCCTTTACCTTCTGTTGAAGTTTCTAAGAATTGGATTTTGAATATTTCCCTATTGAATACTCTTCTTTTGACCCTGAATTGAAAAAAGAAAATTTTGAAATTCTTGCCTCCCTTGACATTGTGAAGTGGTTTAGACTTGAGAGTCTTAAAGATTTTCCTACCTTAGGATTTGCTACTCCTCCTCCTATCAAAATTTATGCAGACAAATAAGAGGTAACCTCATCTCCCTTGCAATGTATACCATCTTCTTCGAATAATCAACATTCTGCTATGAAAACTGAAATCCCTCCTTCCTACATCCTTTTTCTCCTAAGCTGCACATAGTCAAATCTCCTTCTCCTCCTTGTTCACCTTGAGTTAAAAATCCAATGGCAGGTGCGAACCCTCATAGAAATAGGATGGATTCCATAGTGGCTGCAAGGTATGCCCCTCTTATCTTACCTCAACCAGTGAATTCTCTCTCTGCTGGAGATTACCTAAAATACATGCTCAAATTCATAGGAAAAGAAGACATAATTGTTGAAGAACACCTTGCTTCCTTCTACAGTTATGAAGACAATTTAAAAATTGAGAATGAGGATGTGTGGATGAGATTCTTTGTCCAAAGCCTTGATGGTGAGGCTAGGAAATGGTTTAGGGGTTTGAATCCTGGATCCATTGCTAGGATTAAGGCTTTAGATGATGCTTTCTTGAGACAACGGGGGGGATAAAAAATATTTTTTGTATTATAGCACATAATTTGGATCCCTAAAGAGGAAAGAGGTAGAGTCTGTCTCTGAATTCTCTAAAAGATTCAACAAAATGTACAATAAGATCCCTGCTGAGATAAAGCCTACATAAACCTCTTCCAATATCACCTATGCCAGTTCTTTTGACCCTGATTTTTTCCTTCTACTGAGAGAAATAAGATCTACCTCCTTAGCTCATATGCAAGATGTAACTTTGGAGGTAGAATATGACATAGTGGCATCTGAAAAACTTAGGGGAAAATATGATAGGGACAAGAGAAAAAATAGAGCTGAAGCCTCAACCTCAGATTCCTATGATATCCATCCTCAAGTTGATTAACTTACCAAATAAGTAAAATATCTTTCTGCAGAGATGGAGAAGTTTAAGCTTGAAGGAAAAAAAACCTATAGAAATACACAAAATGATGATAACATAGGTAACTTTAGGAGACCCAATAATGCTCCTCATATCCTTCCAAGAGATCCTATAAACAAAGATAGGGATGATCAAAAGGTCCAAAATCCTTTACAAAACAACCTTGTGGATGATGAAGAAGGAGTAGATGAAGAAACTGATCCTGAGATCCATTG
Organism: Picea sitchensis; assembly: GCA_010110895.2. NCBI lineage: Eukaryota > Viridiplantae > Streptophyta > Pinopsida > Pinales > Pinaceae > Picea > Picea sitchensis. The sequence goes on along the minus strand of SNQJ01S0263454.1, from coordinate 11,703 downwards.
TGTAGGTGAAAACTCTTCATCCCCTCACTTGACCCAATCTACATATGAGGAATCCCTAATGGATAATCAAATAAATGAATTGAGTAAGTGTTGGCATAGGTGCAGACCCAGGGTTTAGCTCCAAGAGCGCACCAAAAAGCCCTAACTACTGGCCCTTTCGGCAACACCTGCGAAGCAGATGCAGTCTCACCTGAAGAAGCTATGGGGGGGTTGTAGGAAAAAGATGTCTACAACAAAGGGGAATATCAAGTGGATCCAATACTAGAACAATACAACATGCATATGTCACTTATCA
>SNQJ01S0263454.1:0-11398 GCA_010110895.2 Picea sitchensis | reverse complement strand
CGCCAAAAGTCATGTGGGCCCCGTTTGGGTAAGTGAGTACATCAACTTCCCGGGGTCGTAACTTTTGCATACGATCTCCGTTTTAGGTGTGTGATAGCTCGTTGGAAAGGTATCATCGAGGAGATTCATTTTGGGGGCTCAATAGTTCCTTCATATATCATTGAGAGCCTCGATATAGAAAAACCTTCATTTGGACCCTCAAAATGGCCCCGTAAGTTAAAACCTGCTAAAAATAGTAAATTGCCAAAATCGCCAGAAAGCCGTTTTGAGCCATTTGGAAAAGGTGGGTGGCCACCAATATCCACATGGATCAATACTATGCGAAAAATGAAAAACTAAAAGAAGCAATGGTGGGGGTCCAAGTGGAATAGGGGGGTGGCCACCAATATCCACCTGGATCACCGGCTCCTGTTCAACAAACCTTCCTTCCATTCTCCATTAAAAGTCTTCAACTACGCAATTCCTCCTTTTGTAACATAGGAGACCTCATATGTCCTGAACCAATGCGTTCTAAACTTTCCAGGATGTTTGATGAACTTACTGTCATATACCAATACCATATCACGTTGTTTAAATGCCTTCTTCTTGATGCGCCTGTCATGATAAGCCTTCTCTCTTTCCTTCTGTACCTGCTCATGGAATCCTGCAATAAATCTATCTTTCTCCAGTTCAACCAACTGTGCAAGCCTCTCTCGAAAAACGCCAATGTTAGTCATATCTATAAAGACAACAATTCTTAGGGCTTGGTACCAAATATTCCATTAGGATAATGGCTTCGAGACCATATACCAACTTAAAAGGGGTCTGCATTGTTAGCTTCTTACAAGTGGTTCTATAGGCCCACAATAATGATGGTACTCTTAAATCTCAGTCATCCCTATTCACACTGCAAATCTTCATTAGTGTTGTCTCCAAGATCTTATTGAATGCTTCCACTATCCCATTTGCTTGTAGATGGTAAGGCGTGCTCTTCTGATGGTGGATTGCAAATTCCTATATCATGGCTTCAACTATTTTATTTATGAAATGTGTGCTTTGATCACTCATAAGGATCTTTGGGCATCCAAACCTATTTATGATGTCATCAAAGATGAATCGTGTAGCTGTAGTTTCACTACAGTCCTTAACTGCTCTTGCTTCGGCCCATGTGGTCAAATATTCTATTGCAGTAATGATGTACCTTACTCCTATGCGCTTTCCTGGTGGGTTTATAGGTCCCACGAAGTCAATGTCCCATTTCTAAAATGCTTGTAGGGTCAGTTGTGGTGTTAATGACATTTCATCTCTTCTGGATGGTTTCCCAACTCTTTGGCATACATCGCAGGCTCTGTAATAGTCTTTAGCATCTCTGTGTAAGGTAAGCCACCAAAGGCGAGCTCTAAGAACCTTCTGCGTAGTTTCTTTCCCTACGTAGTGTCCTCCTGCAATGCTTCATGAGCTTCTGCGATGATCAATGGTCACTCTGCCTCCATAACACACCTTCTCAATATCTCATCAGGTCCCATTTTGTATAACTGTCTAGCTGTAAGTGAAAAGTCGGCAGTGCACACTACTAGCTGTTTATTTTGGGGAGTTGTATACTCACTAGGTGCCATTCCTGTTGACAGGATATGACTATCTCTGTGAAGTGGTCATCAACCGTGCTAATGGCCAATAATTGTGCATCCTCCAAACTAGTCTTCTCTTCGCCATGTTCCAACCTAGACAAGTTGTCATGACCTTTGTTCATTCTTCCTGGCTTAACTATGATCTCAAAATAATATTCCTGAAATAGCATAATCCATCTACATATTCTCCCCCCAAACACTAGCTTGTTGACTAGGTATTTCAATGCAGAGTGATCAATAAACATTTTAAAGTGTCCTCCCAACAAGTAGTGGTAAAACTTCTGCAGCGCATACACCATGGCTAACTCTTTTATTTCAGTGGTGGTGTAATTAATCTTAGCCGTGGATAGTTTCCTACTAGCAAAATCTAACAGATAGTCAATATCTCCTTCCCCAGGTTGTGCTAACATTGCTCCTAAGGAAAAGATGACTTCTTGATTAATATAAGTCAACTTTTCTTATTCCATCTTATTGCCTCTTATACTGAAGTGTTCATGATTGAATGATTCACATGGGATTGTTGTAGCTGTATTATAATGAATGTTTGATTATAGTGTTGTTATGATGTTCTTCAGTTTATTTAGACTTTCAATTCAAGAAGATCTTGTGTTTGAGCTTTTCCTCCTTAGGCTGCTTGAAGTACTGATGTCCATAGAAAACCTCTACATTTCCCTCACCAAAGTCTTGCTTCTATTCACTTTTACTCCCACTTGCCGACTCAAGTTGATCAATACCTCAATTTGTTGTGCATTCTAGCCCAAATTTCTGAGTTAGAACATTATTATCTTAAGTCTTATCCATTTGACCATTTAAACACTCATTTACATTTACATATTATCTGATGGGTACTGGGATTATCCTCTCTGCAATTTGAGGGTGATTCCTAGTGCTAGCAAGTCCCACTCATTCTTAGATTGAAAAAACTTGAGTATTTAAGTCCCCCATAAATCTATCTCCGGTGAGAATGCACTGTGCACTCTATGCGCAACGTTTCCTTCTTGTTTACCAGGAGGGCCGATAGTTTTGAGGGTTTTTTTGGAAACCTATTTAAGATCAGAACCTGGGTTAGCCCAAGTAATCAACAATCATCAACATGTAACCCTCAAAAACTTCATATAAACATACATGTAACTCTATAATAGACTTGGTGTGTGTGTTCATAGACCTGTATATCTTCCTCAACTTCTGCAACAAGAGACTAGCATCTTAATCAAACTTTACCTTAGTCTCACGAGACTAGTTTTTGGATTAGTCACAAACCCTAACTTTCAATGAGCATAACTTAGTACTTGTAATGACTAAAGGTCTAAACATTGTATACAATATTCTGCAATATCTTCTCTACAATTCAACCAATTTTCACTGCTTGGAACATCCTAGAAAAGGAGTTATATAAAAAATGGAAGACCTTGCTGAATTTAGTTTATTCTTGAGAGAGAACTTGTATAGCATGCCACGCATAGAATATTTGATATATGGATATGAAAATTTCACAAAACATACTATGGACTATAATACATCCAATTCATTTTTTCTCACTAAATTTGTATCTTATATGAACAAGTTATGATTGTTTTACTTAGAATGCATGTTTGGTACTAGTTTCAGGACTATCCAAAACCCTTTCTTCCACATAGTGTATCTCCCAAACTAAAATGAACCAGAAGGTGAAATTTATACCCTATGTACCTTGATATGTCTTCTAAATATCCTCCATGTTTCTCTATATGAATCATTCTAGACAAAATGTTATAGAATTAATGGTACGATGTCCTGTAAATAACATACCTTAGAACACATTCCCACAAGAACTCATCCTCCCTTGGAATTTATCCCTTATTTACCTCATGTTCCCTCTGAAAAATGCCTCATATATCCTTGGTTACCTCATATAAGAACCACTTCATCACTTAGATATATATTTGATGAACTTGTGTGTATAAAAAATGTGCTTATGAGAGACTTYTTGAGGTGTATTTATAATTTTTCTAAGTAACATATTTCCTTAACTTTAGGACCTTTTTTCTTAACTTTAGGGATTCTTGAACTTTCTTGTTACAACCAATTTACCCTTTAATGAATGACTTGTAACCATTTAGGGGCTTCTTAATCATTCTTTGAGGCTTCCAACTTCTCAAGGCCATAACTCCTCGACTGTGAGGAACCACGTGGTGTACCACCTATCACTGAAAATAGAATGATGAGTACTATCCATCTATGATTATATTACCTGCATTTACACTATCCTTCATGTACATATTCCTCAACCAACTTCAGGTCCCATAACCACACCTATGGGGCTTCATGTAGACTTCATCAAATGCACCCATCACATCTACTGACATCAACCACTCCATCAATGAAAACTAGCTCACCATCAATTTCACCCATATAAATTATAACCAAATGTCCAATGATCTCGTCTACATCTCTGGCGCTTCCAGAATTCTTGAAGGGTTGACATCAATATCCAAGGGTTGAAATCACTGAGAACCAATTTCTCCAAAACAATGGAAAATAATGTTGAAATCCTAAGAGAGATGGAAAACTAAGAATTTTGAAAGATATATTTGGGGTGGAGTCCCACTTTGATACTCACTTGCTCAATCGTAGATGCAATTATTGATACAATTACCTAATAAACTAGGCATTGTACAATATTCCCTCTTATACATAAAGAAAGCATTGTGAATATGTTCACCTTTTTCATAGACCCTGATAAAGATGAAATCCCAAAGACTAGAATACCTCATATTTATATCACATTTTTCACTTATCATTCCTTTTTTTTTTTATAACTAATCGATAGGTGGTACATGTTTTCTGATGTTCCACCTCAAAACAATAGAGGAATATCATTGTACTTCTTGAGGAAACTGTATGTAGAGTTTGCTTTTGGAAAACATGTTAACTTTTTTCATCACTTAGCAATCTAAGGGGTTGGTTTGGGAATGCCACTAAACTAATTAAATGTGAGGAACCAAGATGAAAACTTCCCAATATCCCCACCTCATAGGAATTTACTTCGGTAACAATTATCACTTGCATAGAAATTGTTTCTACAAACACAATAATCATTGCTCCAATTGAAATGGAAGATGGTCTATCATGCCACATTTGTTGACGATATTGACTGGTTGGGGTCATCATCTACTACTGAGGTGGGGCCATCATTTACTGGTGAGGAAAGACAATCATCTCACATTAGGGTGGACCATCATCTAGTAGTGGGAGAGAAAAATCATCTAGTAGAGTGCACAATTGGTATTCACATTCCACAGTCCTTCATTAGATATATCTCATGGTGGAATTTTGAGTGAGGTAAGAATGATATGTTTTGATTTTATTCTTGTGACTTGATTCTCAAAGGGTCTTTTGAGGCTAGGGCGATAGAAGGAAAACAGGGAGATGCAAAGAAAATGTCGACTAACCATAGATCCATGAGATACATTATAACTACAGATTGTTGAAATGGATATTGACTAACCATTTGAAGATGGCTTTACCATTTGGGATTTTGGGATAAATATGGTGTCCATTGTGTCCTGAATTTCTCTGATATTTCTCTATGAGTGTGGTTTTTAGTTTTGAGTGCACGTGATTATTAATTCTTATCAATGGATAATTACTATTGCTAAGATTTTGAAGCCACAAACACTAGTGGGCATGTTCTTTTCTCTACGATTTGTGGTTCACTAGTTAATTGGAATCTTCAGCTGGTATTATTCTATAGCTACTGTTTGTTATGGTAAACAAAATGACTATTTAGGAAACATTGTTGTTCTCATCAATTAAATGGATCGTATATGTATTGTTGTTGGAGGTGTTGGTTTTTATTCATTTCAGAAGAAACTTGATGGAAAAGACAATGCATCCCCACAATAAACAATTGTTTGATTAGTTATTTGTCTTATGTGCAAGAAATGAGAGGGAGAAGTGTGAATTTATTGTGTACAATAACTACATCATTTATTGGTATCCATTGAATTCTATTATATCCCCACATTGTGCATCATTTAGAGTGGCATTATAATGTTCTTTCTCAGTATAAATAAAGATAATTTCATGTATTCAATTGTTTGTTTGAATTTAAACATGTTAATTGTATCAAAGTCGAGTAATCTTGGCTTTGAAGGAGTCATTTTTGTTATTATTCATTGTTGGAGTGATTTTTTTTACAATGAATAATGATGAAAAGAAGTGGCAATGAAGTGTTCTATCTATTGGCAATAGTAGATATTACTTCCCTTTACAAAACTAAATGGGATTACTCTATTTTCTATTAGATTATTGTAATCAAAAATTTTAAGTTAAACTTTTGGTGTAAAAAACCTTGAAGTTGAGAAACCAATTCAAACCATGCACATTTTTAAATTTCCATTGCCTTGTTTCAACATTGTCTTGAAGGAATAATGTTGGTGTGATAGTTATCATTTAATGGAGCATTAAACATAGTCCATTCATTCCATTGATTGCTAAGAATGTTGAGTATTAGGCAGAGTGCAACCCATATACTTGGTAGTCCATTTGTAGGAGTAAATTGGTGTGTTAATCAATTAAATTTTAACTACGCAATAGGGTGTTTGTTGATTGACATATTACAAAGAATAGGTGCTTTTATTCTAGCATTGATACAACGTAATTTGTTCCCACTACTAGCGCTTCCATTATCCTTATAATGACAACAAGTAAACCCATTCTTACATGCCACATGAAAAAAAGGAGTAGAGATTTTTTCACTTAGAATTGTGACGAGAATAGAGGCCTTGTAATCAAATGAGTAGGAATTAAGAGAAAATAAATATTTTCCATTGAAGATCCATGTTAGTGAAGCTTGAGGGGTGTAATTGGCATGTTTATGGATAAAAAATTATTTCACACTTTACATGGGATTTAAGTTAAAATGCATCTCCTTGGCTGGTAAATATATTTATTTTACTTGATAAGTGAAAATTATTGAACAACTTTTGAAAGAAAACAATTATAAATGACTCCATACCTCATCTACTACTAAGTAAATTCATCACTTATTGCATTGAGAGGTGTTTTCTAGAGCCAATATGCATAATTCCTTTCATGCTCAACTCATCTACTACTAAGTAAATTCATCACTTATTGCATTGAGAGGTGTTTTCTAGAGCCAATATGCACAATTCCTTTCATGCTCAACTCATCTACTACTAAGTAAATTCATCACTTATTGCATTGAGAGGTGTTTTCTAGAGCCAATATGCGCAATTCCTTTCATGCTCAACTCATCTACTACTAAATAAATTCATCACTTGCATTGAGAGGTGTTTTCTAAAGTGGATATGCACAATTGCTTTCATGCTCAACATGGAGTTGATATGTGACTCTTCAAAATAACAATAAAGTATTAATAACAAAAAAAAAAATCAATGTGAACCCTAATAAAATATTCCATTCTCTGTTTTATGAAAGTAAACAAATTTCGTATTAGTTAAAACATTTTGGGGGATTAAATTCTTAGTGAATACTCATGCTAAACCTACTATTTTGTAAAGTAGTATATCTAATTTCAAATTGAGAGTATAAACACCTCAACATCCTTAACTTGTCTACATAGAACACAAACACAATAACATTTTTAACTAGTCTACACATAAGACAAACACCATAACTGTATAAAACAACAATTGTTATCATATATTTTGTCATAAGATCATATAGAATAACATGCATTTAGTAGATAAATGAAGAGACAAAAAGTTGAGCAATGCTTACAAAATGAGTTATAAATTGAACAAACCTATTAAAACCATTATAAAGTTCATACAAGTTGAACATAAAACCATTGTATGATGCATTAAAAAAAAAAAAACCTAGGAGTTTCTTTGTTGGGAATCCAATTGGAATCCTATCCTAAGAAATTAAAATAAATATCAAAAGAAACTATATTGATTGGAAAAATCGAAAGGCAAGCGTCAAACTCCCAAATCCATCATATATTTCATAGATGAGGGATCATTGTCGAAATAATGACTAAGGCCACCACATGTTGTTAGATTCGAAGGCTGATCCAGATGCTCGAAGTGGTCGTTGAGAACTGCGAAGCCCTGGTAATCTCATTTTACTGACGATCAATTCCCCGTTGGAGTTAAATATGTAGACATTTATTTTCCAATCCACTGCTGTTCACTGTCACGTTGGGAAGTGACCTAAAGAGGCGTTTTGTGAAACCGTTCGAGCGTAGCTCACACCATATTTCATATTTTTGTGCTTCATTCAACTTCCAGATGCGAACACAATCAAATTTCGGCTGCTCCACTAGCACCACTTGCCCATAGTATTCACCTAAGCTTTTAATAAAAAACCTTGTGCGTCCCTCTGGCGGAGGGATTTCTGTCCAAAGTCCGTCAGCAATATTGAAGGCTACAATGGAATTGCGGGGATCGGCAGCCCAGTAAAACTTTCCTTTAGAATAAATACCCTTTCCCCAAGGCCGAAAATGGTGGGGGACCATCATGGAAACTACAGTCCACGCGTTGGATTCTGAATCATAAATACACATCTCAATTCTCCTATTATCATGTTGACCTTGTTGCCCCCTCCAGGCGCTATAATAGCCGAGCAGGAGAGTGCAACGCCTTGTGGAAGAATCGAAAGCCATTCCACTGAAGAAGTAGATAGGTGTAGGAGGACGAGGAAGATGTCTCCAAATCCTGGTACCAGGAATGCCTATGAAAAGATCCAACGGATCCCATTTTCTATGACAACAGAAAATGCCCTTGCAAGTATCCACAAATGTGTGATTGAGCAAAGGAACTGTGTAAACGTCTGAACCGCGTCCTTCTATATCCCAATATTCCATATCATTCCAATCCCAATGGATCTCAATCAAAAACCCAGGGGTGGAATGCAACGACCAATTTGGAACAATTCCTTGGAGGGCATCACGGAAAGACAGCAGATAATTCCACTGTTTACAGACAGTCCTCATTTTACCAAGAACCCTCATGGGCAGCCTCGCTAAAAGCATACACAACAACTCCTCTGGGAGCCTTTGCCAGATTTCTGCTTCCATTTCTAAGCAAAATACAGAAAAAAAAATTCTTACTGCTGACACTGCAGCCACTCTTTCTGAGTCTTTCCCTCCACAGATCTGCGGTTCATTCCTCTTTCTCACGATCCAGTCTTTCCAAGAATTAGATCTGCGGTTCATTTCGCTCTTTCTCACGATCCAGTTTTCTCGTAGTGTGTTTGTTCACTATTTATAATAATAATAATCTATTTTTAAGTTCAAGGCTAATCCAGACACTAAATTGATGTATGAGACTCCCTTGTTTGTGAAATACAGGACCCCTAAGCCCATAAATTTGACTAGTAAAATCTATGAAAGTATACATACCCTACCCTTATGTTAACAATAAAATATAAAATAACTATATATCATACTTAATTTATTTTTGATCCAGCCTTCTCAAGAACCAGTGGTTAGTTTATGATTTATAATAATAATAATCTATTTTTAAGGTCAAGGTCAAGCCAGACACCAAATTGGTGTATGAGACTCCCTTGTTTGTGGGATAAGGGACCCCAAGGCCCAACGATTTGACTAGTAAAGTCTATGGAAGTATACATACCCTACCCTCTTGTTAACAATAGAATAAAAAATAACTAGATATCATACTTAATTTATTTTTGATCCAGCTTTCTCGAAGAACGAGTGGTTGGTTCATGATTTATAATATTAATAATCTATTTTTATACTTAATTTATTTTTGATCCAGCCTTCTCCAAGAACTGAGTAGTTAGTTCATAATTTATAATAATAATAATTTATTTTTAAAATCAAGGTCAAGACAAACATCAAATTGGTGTATGGGACTCCCAACTATTTGACTAATAATATTAAACTTAATTTATTTTTTCTTCAAACTAATTGACTTAATTTATTTTTTCTTCAAACCGATCAATATAACCTATTTTAACCTATTTTTAGTGGAACCGCATTTTTTTTATTATCATAGGATCTACTTATATAACAATTTTTCCGTATTTTACACTCATATCATAAAAGCCAATCAATTTACCTTTACTTACCAACTTTAATTTATTTTTTATTTTTAGGTTTTTTTTCTTTAATGATTTTATATTTTTTATAGAATTTTTTTTGGGTAAGTTTTTTTAATTTATTTTCAAATTAAGAAGAAAAAAAATGACATATGCGAATTTTATTAAATTTGACTAATTTTTTATTAATTTAAAATTTAAAAATAATTAAATCACATTTACATTTTCATTAAGCTTAGTAGTATAAGATAAAATTTAGTTCAAATATGTTTTTATAATATCATATCTCATTTTAATGTAGGCTAACTTTATGAAAGACACAATTTAGATTAAAAATGAATTCAAATTTTAATAATTTAATCTTTATGAAAAACAAAAATAGGTCAAAAAAGATTCTTCTTGGAATTTCAATAACCAAGGCTTGATGTATAGTGTAAGTTATTTTAAATACCATATACTACATAATACCACATGACTCCTTTTTGATAGACTTGTAAGTAACTTTGACAATTGTTGCTTTTAATATAGAAATGGATTCAATACCCTTCAATTCGGTCTTAGTGGACGTTGATATTCATTATCATCATCATCATCATCATCATCAATACTCCTATTAAAACCACATTATGAAATATTAACAATTTGTATGTGCGATTCTAGTTCTCCAATTGTTTTTTTCCAAATTTCAAGACAAAATTGTCGATTTTCCCTTTAGTTATTTTGAGTGGCCAAAAGAGACCCATTTCACAAAAAGGTTAATCTACTACAATGTAAATTTGGTCCTAGCCTAAAATTAAGATTACACCCATGTTTTCAATATCCTCTCTTAATTTATTACATAAATTCTCGAACGATACCTAAAGCTCTGCAACTTTTAGGGTTTCTCCATGTTCCCAATTCCAGCTTCCCCAGACCTTTGCTGACTCCTTGGGTACGCGCTAATCACCTCAGCCCTGCAGCTTTGACCACCTTAGAGAATGGGAACAGAAGGGGGGGTGAAAGCCCCCTCTTACTGCAACGTCGTCACCAAAGATCTAAAGAACTTGCAGGTGCGCAGACCGACCTTTGAGCTGCCATTGCACCTGTGAGACCAGTTTCTACAGGAAGAGATCGAAATAAGAAAATACTTGAATACAGATGCAGAGTCCTCGCATCCAAAGTCCGCTCAAGCTTGGATACCTGGAAAATGTATCCCCCAAGCCTCGATTGCACCTAGATATGTCATCAAAACCACCAGGATAGGGGAACACACTCAGTTCATGAGAGGCCATGCCCTCATAGGAAAATTCCTAGGTCTCTGGCCCTGAGAAAAGGACCTAACCCATTGGATCAAGGTGTGGTGGAACCCCAAGGGAGATTACGAGCTTCAGCTGAGCTCCAAAGGTTTCTTAACAATAATATTCTACAACCTGGAAGACAAGGACATGATCTTTGAAGGGGGATGTTATCCACAATTTTGGTCATCGTGATGATGTCATGATGATGTTATGATGATGGAAAATTAAGCTCTTCACTAAGAACACTTTCCTGAAAGAAGTTACATTTGTCTGCTTCCAGAAATCATGCTTTTAAGGGATGTTCGCAGGCTACCTATGTATCTGCCTGCGAGAATTCCTGATTCTCGCAGGCTGCATTAAACTGGGGTGTGAATGGTTCACACTGTAACTAATAGCCAGGGTGTGAACATGTTCTAAAGGGAGGAAAAAAGATAAAATCTCGAACCTTCTAGAAGGGAATCTTCTAGAAACATGAGTTGG
>SNQJ01S0263453.1:19045-29964 GCA_010110895.2 Picea sitchensis | reverse complement strand
AGAAATCGTGTATTACTGTATATCTGTGTTTATGGTTTCATCTCTGATATATTTCTGTTATATTACTGGATTTACGCAATATCTCTGTGCATTTATTTATTATATCTCCGCTCTCATTTCGTGCCGAAAATAATCCGGATCAAGAGTACCCTAGGGAAACTGGAGAATTGGACTGTAATTGTTGTATCATATGCGAACTTTTGGGATTGTGTAGCCATTCCTGGCGAACGGCTTGGAGCCAATCTGGTACAATGAAGGAGAGAGAGAAAAACCTTCAATGGTGAGTTTGTTGAGGGCGCGGAAGTCAGGACACATGCGCCAAGAACCTTCTTTCTCAATTTCATTTTTTTGGGAAAAGGGGTGACGATAGGGATGGATATTGGGAGGAAGGCTTCCTGGGACAAGGGGAATGGAATGATCATGAACACCACGGGAAGGAGGGAGTCCCTGGGGAGTGGAAAAAAACACTTGATTTTTAGAGAGGATGGATTGGAGGTCTTGTGGCACAGAGGGTGTCTCAGTTGCTTGTATGGCATGGAGTTGGGCAATAAATCCTGAATGGCCTTTTTTGAGCAGCTTTTCCATGCGATGGGAACTAATGATCTCAAGGGAACCGACGGTGATGCCTTGGAACTTATATTTTTGGCCCTCCTGGTCAAATTGCATGGTTAATTCCTTAAAATCCATGAGAATGGGGCCCAAAGTCCTTAGCCAGTCTACACCCAACAAAATTTCACAACCGTCCATGTCGATAGAAAATATATGAGATTTCAGGTGGTAGTCACCAATTGGAGACGCACATTTTCACAACGCCCTCCACATTTCATGGACCCGCCATTAGAAATCATGATTTAGAAATTATTGACTACACGGATCTAGCAATTAGTTTCTTGGGAAATGCAGCGATGAATAAAATTATGGGTGCTTCCACTATCAACCAAAATGATGACCTTCCTATGCTTGATGTAGCCAATTAGTTTGAGGGTTTGCGGAGCAGAGAAGCCCGTGAGAGAATTTAGGAAAATGATCGGTTCTACTTCGGGAGGGTCTAAGGAAGGGGTTATGTCAGTGGGTTTAGGTGACTCAGACACAAGGGGAGATTCAACATCCTCTTCCGAAACATCCTCCGAGATGGCCATAAAAATATTGTGTTCCTTACACTTGTATCCCGGAAAATATTTTTCATCACAATTATAACAAAGTCCTTTGAGTTGGCGTTCAACCATTTTGGCCCTAGTCAATTTTTGGATCTTTAGTGGAGAAGAAGGAGGAGTGGGATTTACTAGTTTAGTGCGAGGAATAAAGGAGGGTTTTCGGTTTGAGAAGAGACAACATGTTTTGATTCTTTAGCTCTTTTAGTAGCCTCCACCCAATCATGAGGTCGAGCCATGAGGACATGGGCATGAATCTCATCCTTGAGGCCATTGATAAAACATTCTCGAAAAAAAGCATCAGACATGCCCTCTGTACGAAAATCCAGTCGCTCAAAAGCAGCGATAAAATCTTCCACTATGCCATATTGTTTCAACTTTTTCAAACAGCCTAAATGGTTGGTGTCAGTGTCAAATCGTTCATAAAGCTCTGCCACAAAGTGTGTCCAAGCAACATACCCTTGACGGGCAGTTTTTCTCCATTACCACCATTGCCAACGTTCTTGATCTAGATGGAGAACACCATACTGGAGTTTGGCCAAGTCATATGTAATGTTGTACAAAGAGAAATAATGTTCCATTTGAGTTACCCAACCAGTGGGATCTGAGCCATCAAATTTGGTCACATCCACACGCAGAAGGCGTAGGTCACGCTGAAAGTGATGGGGCTGAAAATTGTGGGAATGAGAGGAAGTTCCAGCTTCAGTATGAAAAGGTGGGTCAAAAAAAGGGGGATCTATAGGGATATGCAGCTTGGTTCAGATCATCGAAGCGACAGATTCAAGTTGGGTAGTAATGTCTTGTTTGAGGTCATCTTTGAGTTCCTCGATTGAGGCAGCGATGGAGGAATGCACATTTTTATTGATGGTGGAAATATTGGCACTGAGTTGTCTCACTTCTTGTTGGGTCTCTGTGAAATTAGATTGCAAGGTATTGAAGCGAGCTTCCAAGTCTTGGCTACGGTTATGGGCCATGATGACGAGGGAACCGAAAAGGGGCGGGTGGCGTCAAAAATTTTGCTGAAAAATGATAGGTTATGAATGTGATAAGGGCGAAGAGATAAATCCAATGGAATAGGTCTCAAATAATGGTGCAACAAAATCAAAACTCCTTNCTCTAGTTTGAAGAATAGTGCAGTGATGAAATGCCCAAATGCTTAATCAGGAAGAAATGTGTAGTGATTTGGAAACTCGAATGCAGGAGACATAGTTGCGCGACAATAGATCTTTCCTGTTTTGTTTTTTCTTTCCGTCCCTAAGGGTTAGGTATTCAAGGATTCTACAGAGAAGGGTTTTCCCTGTGCTATAGCTTTCTGATATACATGCAAGGTCCAACAGTAGTACTCAACCCAATATCTCAGGGAACCAACTAAGGAGGCCAGATCGTGCCCTTAGCCATACTACCCGACTACCTAGGTACTAGAGAGTATCTCCCTGAGTGTTGTTCTCGGTTGCATTATAGCAGTCAGGCGACCGATCGGTTCATCTAAAGAGGGCTTCAGGAAATCTAGGTCGATCTGTAAATAGGTGTTGTCTAATGCACTACCACTCGAAGGGGTACCAACAGGGGTTACAAGGGTGGCCAACATATGTGTGCTTAAGTACCACTTTTATTTCTTGCGTGTATGAATCCCCGACCGCAGGTTTATGCGCGTAATGACATATCTTTATAGCTTAAAGACGTCAGAATACGTCTCTACCCTAAAAAAAAATTAACCCACAATTTTCTGTCGAGGAAAGTGCTATGATACCACTTGTAATATTCCAGATATAAAAAGTATGCAGAACAAAAATAAAATGCTAGAAATGGCAGATGAGCAACAATATAACCAGAACAACACCACAATAATACCAAAATGATACTAGAATAACACCAAAAAGATCACTTAGATTACTAAGAGCAATGTTCACTTGCCTCTTCGAGGGGGAAACCTCCAGCAGAGTAGAGCTCTATTACAATAATATCCAAGACAATAGTTCTCATACCCTCGACTCCTATTTATATTAAATATGTCTATCAAAAGAACTATCTAGAGGAAGATCCTTCTAGAAGTGGAAGCTTCTATTAGGTCTTCTTACATTCGACTTATTCTTCCTTCTTGTTAGGTCTTATTAATATTGACTTTTATTACATCGGAATATATTATGCTACCTACATAAGGGGTTAGGTCCCTAACACTCTAGATCTCCTCCACATGATGAAAGATGATCGCAGGAGCACAATAACATAGAACTCTTGGCTGAATTGCAAATGTATTCCTGAGAGAGGGTGGTGCCTAATCTGCAAATACGATTGGGAATTGTCATTTGCACGCTTGCAGAGACAAATTATATGATTTTCCCACGAACCAGAGAGATCGTCCGAAGAAGATATAATGAATGATGACACCATGACTACGGAAGGGAGCATCAAAGAGAACCAAGGGCCCGCGGGACATGTGTGCAGAGGGAATGAAGTGGAAAGAGGAGGCATGTGAGAGAGGAGGGAAAGTACTAATAAGGAGCCACGAGGGCAGGGATGGGACCGCGTGTCAAGGGGCATGGAGTTCCAAGTGTTTAGAACTTGAGGGAAGTGGGCCCTGAAGAAGGAGGGGAAGGTGGCAGGGGAAAGGGCTTGAGGTGGAGGGGAAGGTAATATAATGATGCAATTTCTAAAAAGGGGAGATTCTAGGCGGGTGTGGGGTAAACACC
The DNA here is from genome assembly GCA_010110895.2 of Picea sitchensis. NCBI lineage: Eukaryota > Viridiplantae > Streptophyta > Pinopsida > Pinales > Pinaceae > Picea > Picea sitchensis. The sequence goes on along the minus strand of SNQJ01S0263453.1, from coordinate 26,123 downwards.
AAAAATTAAAGTTCTTAAGGGAGCCACTCATGAGATTCATTTTGATTGATGAAGAGTTGGCTTTGTTCCATGTTTTTTGCTGATTTTTCTAAGCGATCGACGACCTGATTTTAAGAGCGAAGAATATGAAAGAATTGGATCGTGATGAATTGATATTTCGGAGTTTTTATCCAGGAGTGAAGGCCACTGGGGGTTTGGTTTGTTGAATTATTTAAGCCGAGAAGTTCCTTAATAATTAGTTCAAAATCTTCAAGAACGATGAGTTTATGAAGGTTTCTCAATCTGGCAATTTGTAGCCCCATGTAAATTGCTAATCTTTATGCTTTATTGTTGGTGGTATTTCCAAGCCCCCAAGAGTAATCCAAGATATTTTGTCCATTGGAGTCTATGATGACTCCCCCTTCACCTACCACCCCTGATTACTTGTGTTGGGTTGTTATGAATTGTGCCTTGTGGATTTTTTCCTCTAGATTAGTGGCCTTTGAGAAAACTTTGATTGAGAGAGAAGGACTTTCCATTTCCATTCATGGGAAGATGGAGCTTGGATACATCACAGTACGTGATTTATCCACCAATAAGAGGTCTACAAATTTTCTTGTTTTTGGTTGACATTGGCTTGGTTTCCCCATAGATTTGGTTTGGATCTTGAAATCCCAAGGTGGGGACTACTACCAACATCACTAATGTACATTGATTGGTTGGGAAGAAAATGACTTGTAAGTACATATATCCCAACAATTAGTTGCTAAACTATTGAAGACCTAGTTTGTATTAGGAAGTGAACTTCTCAGAATGATCAAATACAAGTTACTATATTTTACAAAAGTAAACTTCTCAAAATGATCATATATAAGTTAGTTCTATAATTTAATGTAAATAAACTATTTGTTATTTAAAAAAGGGACAAAAGTGAAATTTCAACATAATGAATTTATGACAATAAATTTACTCAAAATATTATAAGTATTATTAAAACCCTAAATTTAAACCATGTTCTAAAAAACTTAAACCTCTTAAACCTATTTTCTCAGCAATAAACTTCATAAGATGCTTAAGACTAATTCGTTCATATTAAGTATTTCACTTTGTAAGCCATTCACAAATGCATTGAAAATTTCAATGAATTATAGCACACAATATTTATGCAACATAACTCTTGTTTGTAGATGTTGTCTCCCTAAGTGGTTTATCTCCTTATGGTAGTTGTTGTCACTACTAATTGTTTTTTTAATGTTCTAACATTAGCTTGTTTTTTTGGGTTTCAACAACAATGTTTTTTCATTTAAAAAAAATATATATGGTAATCAAGCTAAGAGCGGCCTTGATAATTTACATATATACAAAAATCTTGGGTTCACTATTATTTCTTCCAATTTCCAAGCATGTAGATGACTTGAGTTTTGTCAAAGGAATACTTCCAGAAGGATGATTCAATCAACTCTTATTAGTCTCTGTCGAAGGCGTAGAGGGACTATAGCGATCAATAATTCTTTGACTTCATATTAGTTTGTAGTTTGACTAAAAATATTTGCATAATATCTATTGTTGGAGCTAGGGAACTAAAAACATTGATTTCTATATAATAAAAAATATCATATTTGTCGTGATCTGATTGGATAACAGATTGGAGGTCTTATTTCCATCTTCGTTATTCTCAATGTTTGATATGCTAGCATATCCAAAGTATTTTTGATCATATACGGTCTTTCCGAGTTGTTATTAGTCCCTATTTTTTTTTTGAAATGTTTGGATATCCAAAGTTTTGAAGATAGATAGTCAATTTTTTATAGGTTGACTTCATATTAGTTTATCTTTTGAATAAATTTTTTTTACTTACATAGGCTCTACTGTTTGAACTATTGTTACTATTTTTTTTTTGTATTATTGTTATAAAATAATATAATAAATGTTTTTTTTGTACGTAAGAGACCTGTAACACTGCATTCTTTCTTAAATGTTTACAGAGCAGTTCTGACAGACTTAAATGTTTACCTAACATGCTTCACATCCTTAAATGTTTACTTAGCAGGCCTATTACAATACATTTTCTTCCGGGTTTTTTTATATGCAATGTTCTCTACAGTCATTGGTTCATGCTTGCTTCTTGTATGTTCATTGATTTATTATTTGCATGTTGTTGTTGTTCTTGTTTGTATGTTGGTCTTGTTGCAGTTTGCACGCTTGGGGTTTTGCAACTGCGATTGGAACTACCCTTCTTTCGTTCCCCATTGACGGGCGAGTTTGGGTGTCGTGTTTATTTTCGCTTGATATTTGCAATTTGCAAGTGGGAAATTTGACTACTGGGGATGCTTGAGTCGAAATCCTCTTGTAGAACATCTTTGTAATACGATTTCCTTTTGCGATGCGTCATTGTTTATGTGATGGAGCTAGGTTTTGTGTCGAACATTGGCCTTTGGACAGTCCTGCCAGCTTTGAATTTTACCCAACATGTCTCACAGCCTGAACTATTTTGTTAACAGATGTGTTGCAATACATTTTCCTCTAAATTTTTTGATACAATCTTGTGTGTAGTGAATTTGGCCAATATTGTTCTTCACCGGCATTCCTGGTCGACTGGTTGGTGCTTGCTTCTTTGTTCGTTGGATGCTGCTTATTGTTGTTTGATTCAACTTTGCAGGGTTCGGGTCCTGCAGCTGCAGTTGGGTCTTTTGGTGCTTCTTAACTGGGTTGTTATTTGCTACTTGCTCTTGTTTTCTTAAGATTTACGATGTTGAGGTGTTGCATCTACAGTTGGATCTGTTCTTACATTGTTTTATAGTTGGCTCCCCAGAAAATACTATTAAGATAAAATAATATGCAAAATTTTGCAGTCGATGTAAATTGCATCTCTTACGGCTTCAACTAGAGCTTGTTGGGCTCCAACTATATTTTATAGCTGACGATGTTTTTCCCATGGTTAATGTCTTCCTATGGCTTCATAGTTATGGGAGTAAGTGTTGATGTCTGAACGATAAATTTCTTCTCTCCCTTTCTTTTTCCTCTTATAAACTTTCCCGTTTTTTACCTTTTGTTCCTCCGCTCTATTATGCGTTTTTGGTTCTATACTTTTCCACGTTTCTGTAGTCGTGGGTTCCCGGGTTGGCCACTTGAAAAATATTCATCTCCATCTATATCTTCACATCACGAGTCCAATCGATCATCGTTTGTTTGCATATTTATCCAATTTCTTCTAAACTTGCTCGTTTTTCCCTTTTGTTCTTACCCTCTATTATGTGTTTTTGGTTCTATACTTTGTCACATTTCTGTGCTCGCAATTTCTCGGTGTGGAGAACTGACAAATCATCATCTCTATCTATATCTTCACATCATGAGTCTGACCGACCACCATTCGTTTGCATACTTAGCTAATTTTATGAACGTGGGTTCGCGGATAGGTGTTATTGAACTATGGTAACTCATGTTCGGGGTATACATATTGCACCCAGAACTTCCATGCTCTACAATTCGACCCCGGACTCCTCGAACTCACAACCATGTCTCTACCTACAATGAATCTATCTGTCTGACCTGCCTTTCCATACTTAGTCGAGTCTTCAAAGTTGTGCAGGTTCACATGTTCCCAGGTTCAGAAAAGTTTAAAAGCATTTTGTCGCTCCCCTCCATCCCCACTACCTTCCGCCCTTCCCAATACACATTATTTATGCTTTTAAAAGTGACAACGATCAGACAGGTTCGAAAATATTGAATTTAATAAGCAGAAAGCTCAAGGACATCTTCCATTAAAATGCATAAATAGGGGAATATTATGGGATCTCATAAAAAATTTTGCTTGCATTTTGAATTTACAAAAAAAATATTGGTTATTTTAGTTTTTTAAGAGCATCATCATAGTAACAGTGCAATATTGTACTACCATGCTGCCATCCATGAGCGTGTCATCCATAGAGGTCTTGATGTCATGTCCCTCTTTAATATTGCGCATATGTTACAGGTTGTCATATTTGAGAATCTGCTAGGATATGGGAATGTTATTACGTGCTATTAGTCACTATTCAATGCACATATTCGAAAAGATTGGCATTAATAAGAGAAAAGATTGGCATTTTGAATTTGCCAAAAAAATATTGGCTATTTTAGTTTTTTAAAGGCATCATCATAGTAACAATGCAATATTGTACTACCACGCTGCCATCCACAGAGGTCTTGATGTCATGTCCCTCTTTAATACTGTGCATATGTTACAGGTTGTCATGTTTGAGAATTTGCTCAGATATGAGAATGTTATTACGTGTTATTAGTCACTATTCAGCACACATATTCGAAAATATTGGCATTAATAAGTGAAAATATCGAGGGCATCTACCATTAAGACGAATAAAACCAAAATCTATGGAAGATTATATTTTCATCCTCCAGCGTTGATTTTAAATACTTATTCCCATTTCTCTCTATCATCAAAGAGTTGGGCTTTAGGGTGCCTTCGTTCTAATGTTCCTAGTCATGGACATGTAAGACAACTTAGAGATGTCATTGAGGCCCAATTGAAAGACAAGAGAATGGTTTTATGTGACGTGAGATTTGAGCCAAAAAAAACTCTGTTAGCCAATAGAAACTTAGACAGGGAAAAAAAAAAAACAAGTATATTATGATTGGTGTTCTCCCTGTATTCGATGCTTTGGTTGGTTGAAAGGCCTGCCTGGATATTTGTTTGTTGATCTCATTTGTTTTCTTGCTAGGAGTTAGAAGGGATTTTCAAGTCACCTACAAAATGCTCCTTCATTGAAGTATATAGTTTCTTCCAACAACACATATTTCGCAAGTGTATCAAATTTTGTAGAGCACACAAGAATTTGTCTTCCGTTAGAGGAGTCGCACTTACAGTGGCTTGCAAAATGGTCTGTAATATTCGGAAATGACGCGAAATATTACTCCATTCGTGAATGTACTCAGAAGGAAATTATAGATTTGGATCGTCGCAAGTAACAAAAACTGTATGGGTGGTTAAAATGACATACTAAAATTACAGAAGTTTCTATTTCAAAGTTTGTTGAGCTACTTCTGGGTGTGGTAACAGACTTGACAGAAAGACATATTCTTTGTCAAAGTTTGTTCACTGTCCTCTGGATGTAGTTACAAACTCCACATACAATCAACTTTCTATCGCTACTGCACATTTTTTATTTTACTACCCCTACGCATATGATTGCATCTGGGTCGATGGGCTTGTGCCTATTTACACGAATATTCCCCTCCTACTTGAAGGTGGGTATATAACCAGGGAACAACGGTCTCAAAAATTTCTAATCCATGCATCTACATGTAACTGGAAAAATTTAATGGGAAGAAAGTCTATATTATGGACTTTGCAACACTTTCTGAGGATTACTTTATACTACCACCTTCTGCAAGAAGTTTCGCGTGTTCAGGTAATGATTTGGTTTCTGAAAATCACCTTTTACTACCACCTTCATGTAATCATTTTATTTCACTCTTTAGAAGAGACCTTGATGTAGTGATGTGTTTCCAGATCTGTTTCCACCTAATGTCAATCTTCCTATTGTTTCCCTTGGTTTGGACAAGGAAAATGCATTTCTTCTGTTGCAGTTGATGCGATATTTGAAAAAAAAAATGTTCAAACCATACAATTTCTTATTTTTTTAAATATAGAACTATGTATTTTTTGGACAAACGGTTGTTCGAAAAGTTTTAGTTGTTGTTTGGGATTCACGTCCTTCAAGGATGGTAATTAATCACAAAATTAATATTGTTTGTGCCAATGCAATTGAGCCGTCGTCCACTATGGCAATTGCATTAAAACTGCAATGTCAGATAATAGATGTCTAACATGTACCTATTGTCAAAGTCATTATCACACAGGACACCCAACATCCAAATATTTATGGACTCAAAGCAACATTGTAGATTTCGTGAGAAAGCAACACTAAAGACGATGTTCTTTGCAAGTATGACAATCTTGCAGTTTAAGTGCTTTGACAATGACAGCCCTGCTTGTTCACCGAATTGTCACACTACATTCAGTAGCACTGTTCCCATTTCCACCGCCAATGCTAATGTCCGAAGCCGAAGCTATCTGGAGCCTGGGGTCACCGCCTATGTGGATGCCTGGAGGTGAAACTACCTGGAACCTAGGATCACAACTTCCTACACTTGACATTAGTATTAGTAGTGATCGAAAGTCAATTGTATGTCGAGTCTGTTACTACATCTAGAGGTCACTCAACACTATTTGACATAGAAACTGGTTGTCTGTCAATTTTGTTACAACTTTGGCATAAAACGTTATGTAATTTTAGAATGTTGATTCAAACGTGCATATAGTTTCTCATGTTTGTTGGTATCCAATTTTATAATTTCCTTCTGAGTGTATTCGGGCATGGAGCAATATTTGGCGTCACTTCCGAACATTCTAGACCTTTTTGTGGGATGCCATGTCTACCACCCCTATGACGAAAGATATATTCTGATGCGATCTGCAGCATTTGATACACTTTCCATACATGTGTTGCTAGAAGAAGTTATGTACTTCAACAGAGGAACATTTTGCAGCTGGCTTGGACGTCCCTTCCAATTTACCGTAATAAAACAAAGAAGTTCAACATACAAATATGTAGGCAGGCTTTTCAACCAAACAGATGATCGAATCATAAAGTTATTTCGGATTTATAGCATAGGTTTTTTTATTTTCGACGTTTCAGATCAAACTAGTGTGGTCCATCATCAGGAAAACGTTTTGTGAGAAATGAAGGAAAAAAGATAAAACAGGTGTATAAATACTTGAAAAGTTGTTATAAGGAGCCGACTTATTAAAAATGAAAAATGAAACCACGAATTATAAAACTTAAGAAATTATATTTGTTTGTTTAATAATTATTTATTTGTTCGTTTAATAATTGTTTATTTGTTTGTTTATTAATTTTTATTTAATATGTCCGATTGGAAAAAAAATTATAAATTAATATCTAGAATTATTCATATTGGCTAGGGTAGGGATCCAATTTTGACTAATTTTCCATCCATCATCTTTGTTTAGATTGTTAGGTTGTTTTTCAATTTCGATTGCTTCTCTGAATTTTCTATTGTGATAGTGATCTATCTT
>SNQJ01S0263452.1:0-12094 GCA_010110895.2 Picea sitchensis | reverse complement strand
GGGATCCCACCGACCCCTACTTTTACCTTACCCACATGCTTCTCTTAAAAAATAATGAAATTCAAATCTGCGAGGGTCCCTTTGGTCCTGGTGACCCGTGCATGTGACCACAACTTAGCATTAAGTGTTTAACTAAAGGTTTGTTCGGTGCTCCAGGACTTTGGACCTTCGACATTTCTTCGCTCCAACCTCAACCAACAAAATTCTCCCTAATAGTTGAACTAACGAACTCTCGAAGAGTTCAGGGATGAACGGTCCACACTCCTTGTCTATATAAATGGTCTAGGTTTACTCCGATATCTAGGGCTCTGGAAGAATTCCCCAATTGTGAAAATCCACTCAAATGCACTAGGGTTTCTACTGGCTGAATCTAATCATAAAGTAACTTAACTAGCGGGTATAGGTGTTACCCTATCCTTCCACTATGCTCCAATGTAAAATCAAGGGTTAATCAAATGGTAGATTTAAATATGTCTCCTTTTCTCGATCTACAATTGGTACTAACTTTGGGGCTCCAGGATTCGAGACTTTTCCACACCATACAACTATCACCCAAAACCACTTGTATATACGAATTTCTAATAAATCGTAGATCTATGGTTCACATTCACCCACCAATTTACGATCGTGATTAACTTCGGGCTTCAGAGCTTCAAGGGATTTTCCACTCTGTGCAACAATGACCAATTTCAAGTAGAGTGTTGAATCGCAGAACCACTCGGGGATCCAATGATTTGCACTCACCCATTGATCTACGGTGGAGATTCACTCTGGGACTTCAGAGCTTCGGGGCTCCGTGCCTTACTTGCAACGAACAACTCAAATTTGTTGGAGCATCAAAGTATGAAGTAACTAGGGCTTAACAACCATACTCTTTCTCCTGATCAAATGGTTGTGATGGATTTATACTCCTCTCGAACAGATCTCTCCTGTTTTACCCTAAATAAAGGAATTATCCTCTTCTTGGTTCCTCCGTGGAAACTTATACTTGTTATCCCTCCTAATCTTTCGTTCACATTTAGGCAGTGCACTTATATTCACACTTTGCGCTTCTTTCCTGATCTTGGGACTTTTGAAATTCACCTTCACACTCCTTGTGCTAACTCTCTTGATCTTTATCAAAACTTAATGAAGTGTTGACTCTATGCACTCCTTGCCTTGATCTCCCCTTGAGATTTTACACTACTCTGAGTGTAGGCACACTCTTTACGCTTGCTATGTGAAAAATTGCACTATCTCTCTTGAGTTTGGGACTTTTGAAAGTCACCTGCACACTCCTTGAGCTCGCTCTGTGCAGAATCACACTACCTCTCTTGATCTTCATAACTTGTAAATGGTTCGGCCTATACACTCCTTGTATTGGCACTGTGCACTCCTTGCACGATGATTCTCAGAAGAGAAAAAATTGAAACTGATAACTAAATCATAAGTTCATTCATCCAAACAAACATCATCCACACTTATAGATGAATAAATGCAATAAAACAATGTCCATTCCATCACACAAAGAACAAAGGACATAAAATGGATTTTACAGTCTCCTCTCAGGATTTGAGAGAAATTCTCTTCTTCTTATATATTTCTTCAACAACAATTTACAATAGTTTCAAACAACCTTCAACAGCTTCCTTTGGTCATAGATTACATTGATTTAAACATGAAGGGGCATCTGAACCCTTCCCTCTAGACTATTCTAGTTCTTTCATATCACAATTAAAATCATCCTACCACTAAGATTATTACAATAAATGAACATTTACAATATTAGATATGAGTCGACGCTCAAATTATGTACAATCCTACATGCATTAAAGATAATTACAACATCCTGGAGCATATATAATGGCTCTAGACCAAAGATCTCATGGGATCTTTAATTACAAAGGCCTCAAAATTAAATTCACATGCCCTCCTTGGGATCCAAACCAATTTAAAGTGCGTTGCACTGGATGCTGATTCATATTCCACTAAGCCTCATTAAATGATGAAGATGATGCTCCTGCATCAACTTCCTTCACTATTCATGTGGTAAATCCTTTGAGAAACATGTGACCCTTGTAAACACAAAAAAAGGCTAGTCCATGGTTCATAAATGTGTGTTCTTGTTTAGAGAGTATAGTGGAAACACGTGGACTTATTTGTATACCCCATATTCATATATTCTAATTAATTAACCATACTTAATGCTCATTATGAACATTGACTCTCAATAATGAATGGGATGATTTTTTATAGAAGCTAGTTCAATATTAGGGTTCCATTGTTCATCTATATAGAGAAGCCACGGGGATGCATTTCAAAAGAAGAAAAAATAGCAAGGTTATGATACCAAAATAACATTGGAGAGTATGTTGTCATTCTAGAATTAGATTCATACCAAACCACTTGATTGAGATAGTTTTTAAAGAAAAACACAAACAAATGTGAGATGTGGGACAAGCACAAAAAAATGCAACAATAACTAAGAAATAGAAAAGTATAAGTATAATTAAATTATGAACTTTACCATAAAAATACCACTCAAATGAAAAGAAATGGGAAGAAGAAATGATATGTATATTAATTTCCAATGGAAAAGAAAAAATCATGTATATGACCTTGGTGAGAGTCAATGGTAGTTGATGGGCTCCAAGCCTCTCCATGAGATGGGTTCTTTTCCTCATCGAATTCTCTCTATAACTCTAATGTGTAAGTCTTAAACCTTTTACATTTAACACAATGAAAACATAAATTCTTGACACATAAAATAAAAAAATTGGAATCACACATATACATAGATATTTACCCTAGAAACCCAATCGAGAAAACCAACAACCTGTTTTAGATCCACTCCTCTAATTCTATTCATAATAATAGTTCATTGTTTACCATACAATATATAAGATCCCATGACATCCAAAAAACTCCTAATCCATTCAATCATATTAGATTACAACCTTAATTTCTTAACCAAATTAAAAAAACCATGGGCTGAAATACCATGTTCCATTAAACTACCAAAAGAGAACAATTTCCCTTGCCAAAGGTGAAATTCCGCCCAAAAAATTGGTGAATAAAACCTCCAAAAAAACATTTCAGGGGATCTGCACCCGAAACCCCTAATAGGGGGACCCACAATCGTGCAAAGAGTATAACGCATACCCAACATTCTCCCACTTATTGTTTTCTTTCCATACAGCGGTCACACGATTTCATGATCAACAATCCAGTGAAGAAGTGCCCATTGATTCTCTACACCAAGATAAATTTTCAGTTCACATAGACTTTATTGATGAATATGCAACATTATCCAAAGTTTCCACCTTCACCAACAACATGTTCTTCTCCTCAACCATGTATCTCACAAAACGATATTGAACATCGATATGCTTTCTCTTAGAATGATAATGTGGGCTCCTCACAAATAATATTACATTTCGAATATCACAATCTATCCTTACAACTTGTTGTACCAACCCAATACCTGAACACAATCTATATAAACATACTTCTTCCTTTCTTTCATGAGTGGTTGCCATGTATTCAAATTATGTAGTTGAGAGTGCCACTACAAACTATTAGTTGTTCATCCAACTGATTGTTCCACCAAATAAGTTAAACACATAACCACTTGTATATCTTATGTGATCCATATCTCCATCCTAGTCTACATCAACAAAGCCATGCATTTCCAACACTCTTTCCAATCCTAATCTTCCTTTGTAACCGAATCCATAAGTAGTGATGTTCCTAAGATTGATTCTAAGCTCAAAGAATAATGTCAAGAATCAAAGACTTTAAATAAAATGTTTTCTAAGTGCTTTCTTCTATCTTTAGTTTTTTGAGAAATAACTTTAAGTGAAATTTATGATAAGACAATACAGAGGTTGTATCTCATTATCTGAGTCGTAATTTTAATTTCAAATGATGTAGAAATGATTGAAAAAATTGTTAAAACAAAGCAAGGTATCAATTATAGATAAGTATCACCTTATTTGCAATAGAAGAAAAATATAAGATGTACCCTTGAAAGGAGATTTAGAATGAAACAATTCACACAGGTCACAGGTCTTGTTTTCACTCATAGTAATAACAGAGGAAAAATTGTAATTGAATGGACTTCTAATGTATTATGACCACAGTAGAGGTATTACTAAATTGTAATCATTCACTCTTCAATAACTACAAAAGAAAACTCATAAGAGATGGAAACACAGAGAAACACACAACTCAAATGAAACGAAACTTAGGATCTTTGTATGCACTTTCATTAATATTCAAAAAGTTCTCTCTTTTACATAAGGCTAGAAGCAGCCTGGAAAAGATCTAAGATATATCTATTTATACAAAAATTTGTCTCAACTAAAGTAGTTAGACATTCCACAATATATGTTCTAAATACAGAATACAATCCGAATGGAAAAACAAAATACAGATACTGTTGAATTGTGGTTTGATGTGTTGGCGCTTCATATGCTCCTTCATTTTCTCCCATATGCACTTGCTTTACTATGTTCATTGAACTCGGTACACATGTCTATCAAGGATACCACAAATATTAAAGGTTCAATGTTCTCGTTCAATTAAAAGGAAAGAAACTTCTTTTGTACTAGTGGTAACTTATCCCGGATCTTCTTTACTGCCTAGGCTCTAATTTGATGTTGTAAATTAGGCTTCACCAACAATTCATTAATATTGAGCAAATCAATATGATTCATATGCTATATGACAAATTGAATATTATCCTTATTTTCCCTGGAGTTTTCCTTATTCATTTCTATTTCAATCTGCCCCAGTGCCTCTGAGATATCATTTCCTTCAAACTCAACCAATTTTGTCTCTACAGAAGACAGGGTGTTCAAACAAGTCTCCTTTTCCTCTTTGGCAATCTTCTTACTTGCTTCTAGATTATTTTCGCAAACTTTCAATTCCATTTGACCCTTCACTTGTTCATATTGTTAGAAAGGGGAGAGACTAGGGATATTGTCTTTCTGCATTCATATAATGAATTCCTGGAACTTGGATCTAGCTACACTAGAATACTTTTCTTTCATATAAATACTTTCCAGAAATTATTTATTGCTTGATAGTATTTCTCAATAGTATCCACCTTTTGATATAGATCCTTCTGGACAACTTCCAGTTTCTCATTGATTTCAGATGCTTGTGCTTTGAAAGCAGTAATGTCTATTGTTGTTTTCTCCACAAGGACTAATTTAGCCTGTAGATGTTCTATCAAATTTTCCCGTTGAGTAATCATGGATTTTCTAGTCTGTGAACTCTGGTAAATCATCTCAAGTTTCTCCTGTAACTACTTCATATGTTGCTGATAATGTAATCTGATTTTCTCTATGTCGTGTTTCATTCTGGTCCTGACAATCTATTATGTGTTTTTCATTTCATTCTGCATCTATTCTACCAAGAGAGATTTGTGTTGCAGCTGCTTGGTCATATTATCCACTGACCATCGGTTGGTAGTGGAGAAATCCCCTAGTGAATCTCCAACCTCTTTGGAAAACTCGGGATCATTTTGGCCTTTTCCATCATACACTATTTTCTACCTTTTAGTAACTACTCCATAATTTTTCTCAGATTCTTTATTTACAATAACTTTCCTTTTCTTGTCAAAAAGAAACTTGAGGAAGGAATTTCTTCAAGAAAGATAGGATTATGTTCATCTATATTAACGACGTCTGAACTAGGAGTTCCAAAACTGGTCGCTAAAGGGGTTAAAGAGGGAATATGAGAGATAATTGTTGTGGAGCTTTCTACACCTGTTGTGCTTAGGATGGCAGTAGAAGTAAATGGTGTTGAAGGGGAAAAACCTTGTCCATACTTCATGAAATCTTCAAAGTGGGATAATATATGTTGATCGTGTAGACCTAGCAGTGATGTTTTAATATCTTTAAATAATCCATCTGAACTCTTCAAAACTTCTTTAGATTTGTTCTTAGTGGAGCAACTTAGCTGAGATTTGGTGGGTTTAGCTTCTTGGGAAGATGGAAAGGGCCTTGACTCACCTTGTAAAATATTGGGTAAATTGTTTCGTCTATGCTTTTGGAAGCTGAGGAAACCAACCTGTTGGTCAGGAGGTAGAGTCTGAAATCTATTTTGAACTTCGTCATAGGATCTAGCTCCCCTGAAAAATCTCATCATAAGGAGAATCTTCGTGGATGTATCTTTTCATGTTGAATTGAGCCAAATGATTCTCTACCACCTTATGTGGATCATTTATTTTGAATTTAATGTCAACTTATTTGACATCTTTCAAGGCTGCAACTTCAAATTTGGTATGACCAAAATCTAACAATGTAAACATACCAACCTGAATTGGAAAATTTGGCCATACCTATTTCTAAGCTGCTTTCAATTACTTAGTGATTCCTCCAGCTACTATTTGGTATGCCACTTCTTGGCACACCAACCTGTCGGGTAAAAAGTGTGGAAGGGAATGAGGAGGAACAAAGGAATCGAACACACTAATGTAAGAGAAGTTCTCCTTAATGTACCATTCTACAAATGTGCCTAAGTTTCCCATAATCCTCTCTGAAATCCTAAATGGTTGGTGGCCATAGATAGATATATGAATAGGTACCACTACGTTGTGACATATTTCATAAAATAAGTATTTATCATTTTCTTCCCATAGTTTGGAGTGGTAGAAATGTCTAGGCTCAGAACTAGCCAGGGTCCAGCTTTAATTCATCAGGGGAAATGGGGTCATGAAGCAAATGGCATCCATGATATATGTGGATAGGTAAAAAGGAGTAGTTTTCCCTTTTGATTTCAGTGATTGATACTCAACAATATCCTTAGCCAGTGTTTCCGACAACATTTTAGCCCAGTTGAAAGTATATCCTTCAACTACTTCATTCATTATAGCCACCCACTCAATTGATAAATGTGCATGGTTCTTTTTCCCAAATAAACAATAGATCATCATGGCTATATATAAGATATGAGCATCTAAGGACGTCGTGGAATACATACCATGAGCTTGGGTTTTGAATTTCTCTAGATTTCCCCACCTGGTCTTGATTATATCATGACCATTTCTGTCATATTGAGTGCATTTGTTTCTCTCAAAATCTAGGAGAAATGTTGCATTGTAAGTATATTTGGGTGTAGAATAAATTTTATACATTACTTGTAGGTTCTCCATTCAAAAAGAGCCGACAAAGGTCTTCTGATAACTGATAATGCTTTTGTTTTGAATTTCGATGTGCTCTAGAGCCTAGCTTATCATATCGTTATATGGCATAACCTTAGGTCATGCAACAATCTTATACAGTTCCAACTGTGCTACCAATTGGAGCTTGGTTGAGAAGGAATCATCATCTTCCTCGACAGAATCGTCCAGGTAGATAAAAATCTCATGTTCTAATATATTGTAGACATGCTTCCAAGAATTGATGGTATCCGTAATTTACATAGTGGTGTCTGATAGAACATCTGTGTTTGTATTGGAATAATGAGTTGATGCATCTTGCTTCTTCGCAGCTTTATGTGGCGCGATAACCCTCAGGGAAATGAAATTATCCTTCCTGTAACAAGAGAAGTCTGTAAGCTCTATACTGAATGAAAATTTCTAATTGCAAATGGTAAAATGACTTGGAATTCGAAATGTTTTATTCATAAAGTCTATCAATCTTCGTATTTATTTACTGACAGAAAACTTATTAAAAATATAATGGAATTTATTACCTAGAAATTCATAATATTTATTCAAATATTTAATCACTCATAAATTTCATTAATATTTCAGAGGTTCGGCATTCAGAGGTTTTGAATGTGACAGGGAATTTTTTTCCCGAAAGTTGAATTCCCAGAGAAGTTAATCTCTAGTTAATCACTTTTATGTTTTAATTTATCAATTTTTAAAAATTTAATTTTCCTTAAGTACTTCGCAAGTTCGGTATTCTGTGGTTTTGGATGAAGGATGATAGAAATCCTCTGAAGGTCGAATTTCCAAAGTAAACATTTTGAACCGTTATATATAATTCGGGCTTCAGAACTCCGGATCTCCAAAGCTCTCGAAGTTTATTTGTTTAAAAGTTTGGTTCGTAATTCGGCAATTCGTGAACCCAATCTTTGATTAAAATCCCATAGGGAAATCTCCCAGAGTGATGTGGAAAAGATGACTTCATTCTCAGTGACGTATCAAGAAAGGAGGGGTGACACCTGTAACTTGAAATCATATGAATAATCTGATACAAATGTTAGAAATAAGTGTCACGTGTCAGCCCAAGAAAATATTAAAAGGAAAGTGTTTGATGACTCATCCGTAAGTCTTTTTAGAAATTTTCATGAGGAAATGTCTTCGAGACTTCATAGATTCGATTTTTTTTTGTTTAGATTTCTTGAAACTCCCAAAGTGCAAAGCTCCGAAGTGACAGTTAAAGGCTTTCTTTTAAAATTCGGGCGGCTTTTTCATTTCGGAGATCACAAGAACTGTTTAGTCGACTTAGTGCAATTTATCGATGGAGAATATTGTAAGAGCCTTATTAATATATAACAACCAAATATTTATTTAATTTAAAGGCAATTTCCTAAGTTTTTTATTTTTTGGGTGAAATTTTATTTCTAAGAGGCAAAAACAAAAGAATAAAAGTTCAAAATTCTAAGTGTTCTAACATAGGCTCCATATGGGGATTGTAACTCCCTGTGAGGCACAAAAGAACAATAGACCAGGTGCCTTTATTGGGTAAATGGAGTCATTATTACTTTTTTGAAAAACATTTCCTAGTTTTATTTAAGAATTAATCATACATAGAAAAAATGAACTTATCCAAATCCAACATATTTAAAACACAATTCATGATTGATCTAAAGTTAGGCTACTAAATATTTCCTTTTCTTAAAATTGATTTCGGAATTGTTTAAGATAATCAAAATAATTTTAAATAAAATATCAAACTTCAACTGACTTTGTTCACTTCAAGGTTAAGCAGTTATAACATATTTATTTAGGGAATCCCTAGTTGGTTCAGGAAGTAAATATCATTGGAAAGAGAACTAGATAACAGAGTATGATATATATGTGTGTGTGTGTGTGTGTGTGTGTGTGTGTGTGTGTGTGTGTGTGTGACATCCTTACAAATATCATATATATTGCTTCACTTCCAACTATCTTGTTCAGTACCCCGATGAAGTTATCTACGTCTCCCATTGAATTTCCTTTCATCATCTCTTTTAGAAAATATGGGGGCAATCGAATTATGAATTTCCTTTCACCATTTGTCTTGTATTTTAACATTTTAAAGTGGGGGAAATCAAATTTAATGTAACATACAAGGGATGATATCTGTTAAAATATTTAAAATGAAAAAGAAGGTATGTCTACAATTTTAGAAATACTCTGAAACTATCTTTCTTACAATTTTCAGTACACCTTCACCTATAGGAGAAATGTTTTGGGGAGTCTGAATCATTTCAGAGATAAACCTTGAGAAAGTTTGTCAGTTTAAAATCTGATATTAGAGCTAAAATTATCAAGATTATCCTAGACATACTTTTTCAATTAAAAACAAAGGAACACAAAACAAAATTCCCAATCTTGTTAGAAAATATGCTTTTGAGTTTTTAGAGTCAGGCTAAGTCTCTTTATTTCTATGAAGACTAAAAGGATGAAACAAGAGAAATAAAATATGGAGTGGAAAGAACTTGGGGAGAGGCAGCAATAACCAAATCAAGTATTTGAAGGATTTGAATCAAAAATATCCTAATCCCACACAAGTTTGTGTATTAAATATAAGTTTTTACTATACTATGTCCCATAATTATTATAGTTGTTCATATTTTTTTGTGTTTGTTTATTATTATTTTTGTTTTTTATATCAGAGATGGCTTTGGAATTTATCAGCATGACACTTCGGGTTATATTTTTCTACATCTCCAATTTTTTGATCAGGTGATAACATCATTAAGAGAAAAAAATTCCTTCGCATTTATTTCAATCAATTTCTAAATTTTATTTGAACTATAAAGAAGAATAGGAAATCATACCTTATTTTCCTTTTGAATTTTCAGCAAGATGGATTATTTATTTATCACCTGATTTTAGAGAAATCAAAACAATGAAAAGACGAGTGTCAAGTTTTTATTGAGCCTCATCTCCTGTTCAACAAGATCTTATTCTGCAAAAAGAATGAAATACAAAACATTAGATAATCCTGTAGAATAGAGATGATACATGATGAAGATGATTTTCATTTCAGTAGTCCTCAAGAAGCTTTAAATATGTTCTCTATATTATCTTGATTAGATACCAAATAAATTTTATTTTACAATGCAATTTATTTTTCTTTTTCTAAATTTATTTTTAAAATGAAGTCAAGCAATCATAATTTTATTGAAAATATTTACAACAACTAATCAAATCATTCGAATAATTTTCAAAAAGAAAAGAAAATTGAAAAATTAAAATTGTCAATATCAATCCAATCCGATATATACAATGGAAATCTAAGAAGTAACTACTTTGTGAAATGTTTTAGATAACACCCATTTATAGGGACCTCAAAGATCTATCCATTAAGATTTTCGAGTGAGAATGAGTTTTTCCCCTCAGCAACTGCAATTTTGAAAAGTTTGAGCCAGAGATGATGAAATTTCCCATGCTTCCCTGCATCTTCCTTTCTAGTTTCCCATTTTAATACTAAATCGCTAGGAAGAAACTCTTTGTCTTTAGCTTTCTTATAAAAAAGGGCTTTCATGCTATCGTGGTATTTTTGGATCTTGTCATCAACTTCTACTCTGTTTTGTTGTACTTCAATGATTTGATTTATTCTTCTCGTAATATCATTTGTCAGTTCATTCTCATCCTGCCAGAGTTTGATCACAGGAAGAGCAAGATTAATAGGAGGAATAACATCACTACCATAAACTAATTGGAATGGAGACATACCTATATATTTCTTAGTGCCAATTTTGTTTTCCCATAAAGCATTTTTAAGTGTATATGCCAAGAATTTTTTTTTTCTATCAAAACCTTCTTGATTATATTCATCAAACTATTAACAAATTATTCTTCTAGCCCATTTCCTTAAGGATAGTAGGCTGTAGAATGACCTAAAATAATATTGTATTTTTGACAAAAATTGATCATTGCAATAGATTTAAAATCCTGAGCATTATCAATGACTATTTTCCTAGGACAACCAAATCTTGCTAGGGTATTTTCTTCCAAATTTTTTATCACTACTGAATCTATGGCATTCCGAGTTGGAATGGCTTCAACCCATTTCGTAAAATAATTAGTAGCAGTCAAAATCCATCTGTGTTAAGAACTCAATTGTGGATGAATTTCTCCAATGAAATCTAAACCCCATTGTTGGAAAGGAGCTTCATCTTTTACTGGAATTAAAGGTAAGGTAGGAAGATTTTTCTTACCTACAAACAGTTGGTATGAATTGCAATCTCTGACCCTTGTATTTACATCAGTGAATAATTGTTATCACTAAAATTTTGTCCGCAACGTTGCATGCAAATGGTTACAAAAATATAGTGGTTCCAAACACCTATTCGTTCGCCTGTAGCACCAAAAATGCATTTCCAAGAGGCAAAAAATATATAACTGGACAAAAATTGGCATGCGCTAAGTCACTAAAGGAAGCACGCACACAATGCACAGGACAAAGAATCCCGTAGAGCATAAAATGCACCATATGCATGATTGTGTACGAGAAAAGATGCGCACTCCCGTGAATGGTGCATTTATGGTTCTTTTCATCCCCTCAACCACTTGTGGACCAAATCCCAACTTGATTTGACCCTCATATATGATATGAATCTGAATGGGGGGCTGGTGAAGAGCCAAAGGGTGCCCTAAAGGGTCCCTTGTTCACACCAAGAACCAATTGAATAATTCCTTGAAGGCATGCTATAAATGGAGGCCATGGGTGCACTAAGAATTTAAGATTTATATAGTATTGTTATGCTGCCTCAATCCTCCCTTGAGAATCCTCTTTTATCCTTGGAGCATTCTAGAAACATTCCAATAGGCCATTCCACTCACCTCTTGAGGGAATAGGCTTGGATTACTTCACCATTTTCTTTCTAGTTTATCATTGTAAGAATAGCTCTCCAATAGGGAACTAAAGAGCCCTCCCAAGGA
>SNQJ01S0263451.1:4652-16746 GCA_010110895.2 Picea sitchensis | reverse complement strand
GTAGTTTCCCAACTAATCCACCATCTATAGCCCGTCACCCAACTGAATAACCATCCTTTTGTCATATAAAATGAGGTGTTGGTATGTCATTCCACATCTAGACATAAGAATAGTGAAACTCTTCTTGTTTCACATCCCCTCCTTTCCCAAGTAATTTCATCCCTTTTGTGAGAATTTCCTCAGTATTCCACAATTATCCCTTCATCCTCCATCAAAACCCATTCACTTCCCAAGAAGAGATCAGAAGGTTGAGAGGAGAATCCATATAAAGGTGCACTTGGAGCTTGGTGAAGAGGAGCCCGGACCAGGTTCATGGAGCAGTAGCCATATTTGGTTGTAAAAGTATAATCATTGAGTTATTAATAAAAAAATTACTTTTCCTTTCCCAAATCATGATGTATTGAATGCTTTTAATGGTTTATGTTTTGACATTCCAACATCTACCCTTAATTTGTATACAAAATAGCACGCTTGTAGCTTTTGTTTTGTCTATCTTTGAATGTAGTTCAGCCTTGGGAGGAGGCTTGTAGTTAGCGAAGATTTCAAGCGCGAGGGGATCAACATCAGACGCAGAGTAGAGTTATAGTTACCTTATCCCTCTCATCTTTTCTTTTCTTGTATGAGTTTTGGTATGTTTGGGGTAGTTAGAGAAGTAGATGACTTTTAGACAGTTAATTGATCTACCTACATTATGAACTCTGGTGTAGTCATAGGAGGGTTTTTCCCACTAGCAGAATTGGCGATCATACCAGGGAAGTCTCTAGGGGTTTAGGGGATTTTTGGGTGTCTGATTGGTTTTTCTTCCTTTTGAGTTTCTGTTGAGTCTTCTGAGTCTTTTAAGGGATTATGGTCACATTCAGGTGCTATACCAGTTCTCCCTGCAATACAAGTTTGTCTGTTTTTTTTTTTTTTGAGGAAGTATAGAGGTGTACATGCCCTACTTTGGGTCAACCCACGTACATACATGCCCTGTGCACTAAATAACCCGTGTACATACACACCCTTTGCAGTAAACAACCCGTGTACATATGTAGGCTGCTGAAGCACCAGTAGCATACCTGGTTCAAGAAACTATTTTGGAAAAAGAGGCAACCAACCTCTTTCTTGATTGAGGTTTATACTTCTCAGGGTTTCTTAACATAGTTCAGAGCCTTTGTTTTTACAATCATAGCTTGGGTTATATTTCAGTTTACTTATCTTTTTTAAGTTTCTTGTGATTATTTCTGAAACGGTTTTAAGCGAGTCTTTGAATTTTTGATTAGCCTGTTTGGTGTATTTAGTGATTCCCTGCGATCCGCAATGGGCCAAAGGTCTTTTTAAGTCTTGTCTTGTAGTTCTTTTTCCCCCTTTCATTTGCTTTGAAAAAAGAGAAAAAAGATTTATTTCAAGTTTTTCTATTTGAAGCAATTTAAAAAAAAAAAAAAAAATATTTTTAGTTTGGTAAAGTAGTTGGAGTTAGTTATTTTACTAGAATAGGAAAAATAGTTCATTTTTTAAGTTCTTTACTGATTTCTTAAAACTTAAGTAGATTGTAGTCAAGAGAAATTTTGTTTTAGGTCTTCCTTTTAAAGATATTGAAAAAGTTAGTTACAATAAAAGTTGGTTACAAAGAGTTAGTTGTAAATCTTTACTTTTGACTAGAAGTAATTTTTCTTTCAGAGTTTTGTCTTTTTCTCCTCTTTTCATCTCTCATAAACATCACTAGTTTCATCGCAATATCCTTTGACTTAAACAAGCCATTAAAACGAACGCTAAATCTAAAATTAATTAGACTTTTATGTTTGTAGGGTCAACCAACTAGTTTAGGGTTAGGGCCTTGAATTAGGTTGGAGAGGAAACTCTTCAAGGCTTTTAAACAAACATTGGAGTCAGAGCTAGGGAGTGTTAAAGTCCAGTCAGGTGAAACTTATCTGGGACCCCCCTCTAACACAGGGGCTAAACATGAGGTCGCGTGAGGAAAGGAATTGGAGATAACCCCTCCAAAGCCAGACTAAACATAGTGGGGAATGCATATTGAGGATATACCGTGGGAATACTATCACTCGCATGTTCCTATGGACCTTCATGGACCTAGAATATGTTAGAGATCCTCTATTGTATTCCAGACCACTTTCTTTCGATACCATCGATAGGTTTCAAATTTTTTATCTTGCTCATTGCAGTCCACCTGACTATCGACTGTACGCTCCTGGTGACTATTTGTGAGCTAGAAACTTAGTTTCCTGTATTCTAAGGGCTTACACAGGTGACTGCGGGGGTATACCGCAGTACCTAGGGTAGACGTCGGGTCACAATTTGCAGAGTATACCCAGAGGGTGCTTCCATGTTTGAGTTTCACTTGCACCAGTAAGTTTCTCTAGTGTTGGCTAGCATAACTTTTCTTCCAACTAGATAGTGGTTTGCTTGGCTTATCTTATAGGAATTTTTCTAGTGTGTGCTTGGTTTTAAATGTTAGTTAAAACATTACTTTGTCATTGATATTTTCACAAAGTGGAAGATCAAGAGATATATCGGTCACGAAGGATTCAGGACCTTCCACCAGTTGCATTAGAGCCACCACCGCCACCATTACGGCGAAGACTTGACAAACAAGGGTCATTTGAAGCGACCGGGTCGCAGGAAACTCTACACGAGTCAGCTCAGAGAGGAGATTACTAGAATCCGGAGGAACCTACTATTTTTTACCTTGGAGTGGAAGCTCTTGGACCAACCAAATCTCTAATCACTGAATTGTTGGCACCAATCTTGGTATAAGTTGTCCCTCTGAGGGTGACACCTTACGAGCATCAGATAGTCTTACAAGAAACTATGGAAGAAAATGATTCTACTTCATCTGGGAGTCCTCATACTCTCGTTTCTGCTACTACTATCGGGGGTATGTTTCCTCCTAACCCACCTTTGTTGGTCTAGACCATATTGGTCTCGACCCCTTCTACCTCAGGTAGTGGTATGATACCGACATCGGCGACGACCACTACTCTATTTATGAAAAGTGCGACGAGCCCTCCATTTTCATATGGGATGCCTGGATTTGATTCTAACTCTGTCCTTACCTACTCCACCCTACATACCATGGGTCTGGGGGCATGGAGCTCAAACAATCCCATGCAAGGGTCTACTGGGGGCACTTTGGTCCCTTTCAATGCTATCCCTTACGGTGGGGGTCATATACCTCCTCCACCCCCCTCGCTCAGTGGTGCCTTCTAGCAATCCATCGGGTCGAATGCTAACTACAACTTGTTTGGAGTAGGCAGTTTAAGACCTTCATCTTACACTACACCGGTGGGATCCATGTAGTTCTCTTTGTTCAACGTGTTTGGTAATAACGGTTTTTCATCGAATTTCGTCTCGGTCGGGGGCAACCCTGGTTTTGGACAACATAATCTTGTGCAGGGTACTATTCCTACACAGGGTTAAAGTACATGAGTTTTCTCCTCACAAGGACTTTGGAATCCTTGACAGTGATCAGTTCCCTCGCAAGGGATGTCGGTCGGGGGAAACCCCTTCCATGGTCAATGAAATCTCGGGCAAGGCTCAATACCTATGCCCTCCTGATGGGCTGGGGGCATCCCCTTCCAAAATCTTTGGAACACAATGCAGGGATCAATCCCTTCCCAACCCATGTCGAACAATTACAAGAATCAACTGATGATATCTCAACAAACACAATTTACGTACGCCGGTTAAGGCCACGATGTCTACCAGAACCTTGGCCAATAACCCAACTTTTCCTGGCAACCTAGTGCCAGTCAAACTCCATGCCCCCTTTCTCTTGTACATAGTACCTAACCCAAACTACAATTTCTGGAAACACTACATCTTCCAGACTTGTCAAGGTTTCTTAATGACCTGATTTGTCATGATTTGCGTTGGTCCTCTATGCCGACTAATTTTCCCTCGGATATTTTGAAATTTGAAGGCAAGCCTAGTGAAGAGCCAAGTGATCATGTGATAACTTTCCACCTATGGTGTTCATCAAACTTGTTGCAAGATGACTCTCTACAATTGTGCCTGTTTCAACACACTCTTATCGGGGGTGCCGCGAAATGGTACATTGAGCTCGACCTCTCAAGGTATTCTTACTTTAACGACTTGGCGATGGTATTCCTAAACCATTTCCAACTACCCGTGAGATACGATGTTGACACCGAGTTGTTGGCCAACTTTGAGCATACTAAGGCCAATCATATCTTAGATCACATCCAAGAATGGCGACATCGGAAGAGATTGATTAAGGTATAGGTCCCACCAACTTTCTTGCTGGAGTGGTTCCTGAAGTCTTTGGTACCAGTTTTGTCCAAGGATGTTGCAACTTCGGGAGTGTTTTCAGAGGAGGAGGCGATAATGAGAGTGCAACAACTCATTACTCTCATTCTGGCTTACTCTATGAGATATTTTCATATGCGCCATGGTCCATCCTCGACAAGGCCAGACAAAAGTCTTGACCACATGATGATGGTATAGTTGGTTAAGCACAAGGAAATTCCATTGATCTGTTGTCGAATCAATTGCAACAATTGTCGATACAAAAAAAAAGTGGCCAGCTAGACCTATGGTTCGACTATTCACCCTACCCAAATGTCGTACGTACACAATGTGCAGTCGACGAACCCAAAGGCCAACCAACAACCTAAAGGAAATAAAAAATAGTGAAACAAGAAGGGTAAAGGGGATAAGAAGGATAATAAAAATTATGGTGGGGGAAACACAGAGAAGAAAAAGTCGAAGTATATGTGTAACCTTTGCAGAAAAGACCACCCGACTCACCTGTTCCCTCCACTTGCAGAGGCCCATAAGCTATTGGCACATCAAAAACCTATTGTGCTGACGAACCCATTTCCACATGGGAAAAGTATGGCTCAAGCCTCAACATATTCGAGCACAGAAGGGGGCAGTGAAGGATCCCCCATGTCTACTGGTAATACCTCAGTCGCAAATGTTTATATGGTAAAAGGTAACTCTCATATAGCGACCAGGACCCAATATTACAAAATGCTGGAATATATCGATAAGGGTAAAGAAGACACAAACCCACCAGTTCCTCTCCAGATCGAGAAGACGACGGGGGAAACAATGAGACACATCCTGAAAGGGGAGTTCAAGAAAGATTCTCATAATCCGAATGTGAGGGTTTCCTAGAACTACTATGTGGTGGAATATTTGGCACAAACCCCTTGCACGATGTCCACTTTGGAGGTCCTCTAGAGATTCCCTTCATAGAGAAAGGCTCTGTTATCCGCCTTGGGATCTGTAGAGACTTGTAATCTGGGAGTGATCATTCTCGATCCAACCGACTTCAAACCTCGTCTCCCTTACCACTTTGTGTTTCATATAGTAGTGGCTTACACCATGAAATATTTTACTCGAAATATTTTTCGTACGGTGGTTGATGAGAGTGCCTCGAATTGCGTGATGTCGTTGGTGTGTTGGAAGGCCATTGGCCAACCTATTTTGTTTCCATCACCTACTTTGCTTACTATTTTAGACGATCATTCAGTCGGACCACATGGAATCATCCCTTCTTTCCTCGTATAGTTAGGAGAGAAGACCATGTGTGTTGAATTTGAAGTGGTCGATGCGTCTCTCGACTACAACTTTCTATTAGGAAGGAGTTGGACCTATGCAATGCATGCAGTGGTTTCCACAGTTTTTTGGGTCTTGTTGTTTCCACACGAGGGTCGAATCGTGACCATTGACCAGTTGTCCTTCTCCTGTCCTAACCCTTCATCGGGGGCATCCACGGTCTTGATGATTGATAACCCTCAACCCGACACTTTCAATGTAGGGGTTGGTTTGTGTCCATCATTGATGGGTACTTTCGATTACCCGCCTCTTTCTAGCGATGTCAAGCTTATATTAGTTTCCCCCAACTAGCCTAGGGATGAAATTTTTCAAATGTCATCATTCCAAATGACTTACTTTCATGATCCATGGACTCCTCCTTCCCCATTAGCCTCGATGGAAGGGATAGGGAATTCTGTCATGGCCATACCCTTTTTCGCGGCAGAAATTGCATACAACATTGTCCAACAAGCTTCGACTAACCCCGATCTGAATCTCGCACAGGAGTTAGATCCAGTTCTCAAGCCTATTTGGGCTCAAGGTTCCCTTGCCACTACAGATTCTTTATACCTGGTCTTTCCATCAGATGAGGTGATTCTTGAGGAATTGACTGGTCTAGATAGACCCTGGGATGATCTCCATCATAGATATTATTTCCTCCCGGAGTTAAGAAGAATAGAGGAAGGTGAATTTGTTTTGACTATGATTGGAGATAGGTCTTGTCTTATTAATCCTTTGGATACACATGCAGTTTACGCTGAGGGTAATATGGCGAGTATCGCTG
The DNA here is from genome assembly GCA_010110895.2 of Picea sitchensis. Lineage (NCBI taxonomy): Eukaryota > Viridiplantae > Streptophyta > Pinopsida > Pinales > Pinaceae > Picea > Picea sitchensis. Next base: position 10,400 of record SNQJ01S0263451.1, on the reverse strand, counting down.
AAACGATTCCAATAGATATCTCTAGTGATGGTGAAACAATGGTTCCTTTCATTTTTAACCTGATAGTAGCAAGGTTCGGCATCCCAAAGGAGATTTTCACTGACCATGGAGGTTACTTCCAAAAAAAAATGATGTCTGAGTTAAAATCAAATCTTGGGTTGAGGAAAGAACATCCATAACACTACTACCCACAAGTGAATGGTCAGGCAGAAGTTGTGAATAAGTCCCTTAATACTATTCTTCAATGAACAATCAATTCTGCCAAGTCAAATTGGAATTTGATGTTGTACTCAACATTATGGGCCTACCGAACATCTGTAAAGACTGCCACTGGTTTCTCACCTTTTCAACTCATATACAGGTTGGAAGCAGTCTTGCCTATTGAGTGTCAGATCTTGTCTTTAAAGTTGGCAGTAGAGTTATTTACAGACACTTCACCACTTGAGGAATGCCTATTATATCTCGAACAACTTGATGAGCAATGTTGTGATGCAGCCTTGGCCAATGAGGCTCACAAGCAATGAGTCAAGTGTCAATATGATTGGTCTGTTCATCCTTGGAGTTTCTCCAAAGGTGATCTTGTCCTGGTCTATGACCAAGACAAGGATCCCATGCGGGCATACAAGTTTAAACCCATGTGGTTCATACCTTTCATTGTGAAAGAGGTCTTAAAGAAGGGTGTGTATCATCTAGTTGACTTTGAGGGAAATGCCTTGGCAGATCCTAGAAATGGGCTCTACCTCAAGAAGTATTACTCTTAGGTTGGTTGCCTGGGTGGCTTATTGTACATATGTATAGTTCTTATACGTTTTTTTTTTTTCTTTTTGTTTTATGGACGTGTCATTATTTATGTCAAATTTTTCACTGTGGCAGATATCAAGTGAATCAGAGGTGTTCGTTGGGTTTGCAGACGATGCTATCCAACACACTCGGAGGCTTGCTTTTGCAGCTTGGGTGATTTTCACACCTGAAGGCCAATTGTTATCTTTTAGAGGTATCTGTCTAGGTGATGCCACAAACAATGTCATCGAGTATAGAACAATGATAAAGTTTCTTCACGACGCTTTGTCGCATGGCATCTCTCACCTCCGGGTCTACTTAGATGCTCAGCTAGTTGTGTGCCAGTTAAATGGATTTTACCGCTTTTATGATCCTACTTTACATCAATTTTTCCTTAGGGTACGTCTCTTAGAATGTTACTTTGATTACATTATGTATATCCATGTTCCTAGGAGATTAAATCAAATGACAAATACTCTAGCTAATCAAGTATTATATTGGAATGTTGCGCACACATAAAAGGAAGCACACACATACACATGTACATACATTTGTAAAAAATGTGATCCATAAGACATAAATATGTATATATATATGTGTGTGTGTGTGTGTGTCTCAAAAAGTGACAGACTACATAGGTGGGCGTGAATGCCTCATAAATAAGATTTGGTATACATCACGGGGATTATGCCCTAAAACAATGTACAAAAGAGTGCTCTCATCACATAATAAGTCCAGCCTATCTAAGCTTGGGGTTTATTGGCCCTGCCGTAGTGAATGACAATGTTAGCCAAATGTCGAAAATGTTGGACCCAATTCCATGGCACCCCCACTACATGAGGCTGCATAGAAGGTGGGATATCCTTGATCTCGGCCATAGGTACTGTGAGAGTGAGTGTGGTGAGGTTCCACTCCAGCCATCTCAAAACTCTCTCAGCCTCTCCGGCTGGAGGTCCCCCTATAGTTGTTGGTCCATCGGCTACTGCTAGTCCCACCTTTGGTCAAGGACGTCGTCGAGTCCTCGTGAAATCAGTCAGGCACTGGTCCCACGTCTGTACATAACATATACATAGATGTTAGTACTCTGGTGCATATAAAAGTGATATATATAAAAGAAATTAAAAATTAAATAATTTTAAAAACATGTACCTAGATCTCGTCGCTCCTCTCTAGGTGGTACGGGCATATATGGATCTCTGGAGAAGGTGATTCTATCATAGGGGTAGTCCTTTATGGTTGGAATCTATTGTGCCCACCAGTCGAAGAATTTTTCGTCGAAGGTCTTTATGGCCCTTCCTCCCCCTATAATGGTAGAAGTGTTTCCCATGTACATACCGCTGGGAAGGAGGCCACATGCCCCCATATAGTCTCTCTGGGATTTAGAATGGGCACCCTCTCTAATAATAATGAGCATAGGATGGTGCCAAACTCAAAGTTCTTGTTTCCATGCTCTTGACAATTTGTCATCTTCCTCTTCATGCAAGTGGGCATGGTCATGCTCCAGTCATAAAAATGTGCCTCCAGGCACTGAATTGCACAATGCATGTGTGCCCGGGAAGCCTGGTGTAGGGTCGCAGATCTAGTGATCCTCCCAATAATTAATAGGATCACCTTCAGTGACAAGTTGGTGATCTTGTTAATGGGCACTTAAGAACCTACCTTCTTAGTCTCGGCCTCACAATGCATCTTGATGTAGTATTCGATGTTGAAAGGCCCAGGGGGAAATGTGCACAGATTCACTAGTTCCCCTCTCCTTGAGAGGCCAGTCAAGAAGTACATGTCCTCATTCATTGGAGTCAACGAATTCCCCTGTATCATAAACGCCTTTGTGTCTGGATGCTAGTAATCAACCAGGGTGTTCAATAACCTGGGTTGTTCCCTAATAAATGGGCACCGAAAGAACTTCCATAGCCCATGTTGTTTTAATGCGACAATGGAAGAAGGTTCCTCATCGACAAAGATATCAATATCCTCATGTTCCCTCTCCCTCCAGTGGACATACATCCTGTTCTATGACAGTTCAAAGGGGAGTTAGTTCTTGCATTTTTATTTTTTCCATGCTTTTGAGGGTGTACGTGGGTTGTTTTGGTTACAGTCACATATGTACATGGGAAGACTATTTTATGCCTGAGTACATACACGAGTTTTCCTTGGAAAGCCCATGTACACGTAGGGCCACCCCTTTTTTAGGAGAGCGTTCCCCCCCACAAAAAAAAAGAATACATAAAGGAAGAATGGAAATGCAGGAGGGATGAGTTTGTACTTACTTGGTCTGATCGGAAGTTTTTTTTGTCCTCTGAAGCTCCTGGAATCAACTTCTTTAGAAAAGGGGTATTTTTTACCTTTTGGTTAATTTTCAAATTGCATTGGTGAAAATTAGTTGTCAGCTTCTATTTATAACTTTTTTGGCCCTTTTTGCCACTTTTTTGACCCCCTTTGTCATTTTTTCTGGCTTGCAAATCATTTAATTCCATTCTTGAGTTTCTTATTGGATGTTACAATACACTTTGCCTTTTGTTTTGGTAATTTTTTGGGAGATGGGTCACTTTTAAAGGTCCTTTGGTAAAAGTCATTTTTTCCAACTTTTTGCATATAAGTTAGGATTCTTTTGACAGGCAAAATTGACCTGTCATCAACTGTAAGAATAGATCCAGACCGGGGTTGTCTAAATAAATCAAGTCGTTTGGTGTAACCTATTATGACGGGTTTAATGGCTCCGTTAGCCAACTAAGGTCCTAAAACAAAGAAAAGAAATAGACTAATATACAACTATGATTCTAACAAATGATATATTACTTACTAATGTTTATTATAAAGAAACATGAATATACGAATGATTATAAACAATCTATATACAGTTTACAAGGTTTACTTGAAATCTTATGAAAACGAATATAAATAATAATGTTTCAAAATAAGATAAAGTAAGAACATAAATATTTTTGTTTTTTTAATGTTTAAAGATTTTAAACTAATAAATATTAAGAAAATACAATTGAAACAATGACACAAAAACAATCAAAGATAATTAATGCAATCATCGTCTCATTCATATATAAACAAATCTGAATAAAAGAAAACAATGCACCTACTAACCTCTCATTGATCAACAATACTAAGCTAAATTCATCTCTTTGTATTTGTATGAGCTCCTCTTAACCCATGTCAAGTGTAAAACTATGACAAAAGCAAGCATAATACTTCTTGAAGAAATTCAAGGAAGTGTTTAATATTCTGGAGCGAGTTTATCACGACAAAAAGACAAATAATTATATATCTTATGACCTTGAAATGTCCAATAACTGAAAATGAAAGAAATTCCAATTCTCAAGAATGGTGTTATCAGCTATCTAGCAACAGATGTAAACTCAAAATACTTGAATAGATGATCAATCACAGATATAAGGAGAACCCAAATATAATGAACCATATAAATGAAAACATAACATGAAAACTTATATGCAGAACAATATTAAGCTAGTTCAATACAAATAAAGTTTCATATTTAGAAATTATATGAGAAACAATATTAACATTGCATAGTCTACAAAAGGACAAAATCCAAAGAGTAAACTATATCCCACTATAATAAATTGATCATAAGGTCCAAAATGAATTTTTGGAATAATAAACTCTTAAAGATTGAAAAAATTAATATATAAATGATAACAACTAACCATGTATTGATAAAACAGACTAAAGCTAATTTAAATCAATGCATAATCAATTATTCAAAGAATATGAAGATATTATAATGGAAATAAAACCATTTTACTCACAGGACAAAAACCATTAAGCAACCTGGAATTCTATATTCTTCTTTGAAAATACTCATTCATTCTCCCAAAGATTCCAACCATCTGTTACTCCATTTGAAAAGAATAAAAGTTTACAAAAGAAATAATATACAAAAGAGAAAGGATAAGAGTCCTCCTCTCAATTTCTTGGATCCATGGCTCTGAACTTTCTCATATATTTATACAATGAATGAACAGTTTGGGTGCCACTAATAATTTCCACCACCTGAAATTTTCCTCGTAAAGAGACACCAATATTTCTCAAATAGCACATTTTTTTGGGAAAATTTCTATGTGAAAGGTAAATGGGTCCATTTGGGAAATGGGTTTTCAACCATTTCTTCAAATTCCTCACGGTTTGGCTATAATTAGTCCCGCAAAATCGTCTCTCTATTCTTGACACATTTCCAAATTTTATCTGTTGTTGATCATAAATTTATTTGCAACAATCCAATATTATTTTTGGATCAATCATCTTGAACTTATTTAGATAATAAAATCAATCCATGATCTGATCCGTACCAAATAACTGATAATAGAAACCCGTGAAACAAAAAGAAACCTAAATTAATAACCTAACAATTGTGAATAAAACAAAATCTAAAATAATAAAATAAAAAATGAATTTAAAGTAACTATAAGTTCTAAACAAACATTGTTTATATTTTCCTTTCAAATATGATCTTAATTCTAGAAGCTTCAAGTTGATGGAGAGGAGAAAAATATTAATTTTGGTTTTTCACAAAATCAAACAAATGATATACAATTATTTTTATTATTATTATTTTTATTGCAAAATGAAAAAAAGAAATTTAATTAATTAATCTCACCAAATGATTTTGTGAAAATGAGAAACCAACCAAGATATTATTTGATGAGGTATTGAACCCATTATTCAAAATAGTCAAACTTGCTAATGAGCAAAAGAATGAACACATAATCATAATTTAAACGAAAGTAAACAGTTGACAAAAATCAATGTTTTTGTTTAAAATGAGATTCCTATGCTCGTTTCTAAATTTTGACATATACTCTTGTAATGATTGTCTCATACTATAGTGAATGTATTAAGTTTGTCTCAAAGCAAGCCAAGGTATGGAACTATTTGAAAAGGTTGATTCTGTAGCTCATTATAATTATCAAGATTCTAATGGGGGCCCTTTAAATTTTG
>SNQJ01S0263448.1:0-12131 GCA_010110895.2 Picea sitchensis | reverse complement strand
TTCTATTTTAAATGTTCTAAATCCTTCTCCACCAACGAGGCTGCTTACACCATTTGCATGGATATTTTCTTTGTTAAAAGAGATGATGATCATTTTCTAAATTCACAGCATTACTTTCCCATCTTAGGTGGAGATCATGGACAAGATCTTCTGTCTAATGCTTTCCATAACATGTAAACATGCCATAACATGTAAACAATAATACCCGTCTGCAGCATGTTTATCCTTCCCTTTACATGCATGTCTAATGTCTTTTTCCTCTTCAGGTAATCCTCTCACTCCTACTTAAATCGTGTGACTTTGGAAGCAATTCACAATTCTAACTATAATGCCAATAATGATGTTAAATTGCTCGCAACAAATAATCAAAGTATAAGCAAACCAACAAGAAACCAAAAGCTACCAAGCATGCAAATAAATAGATTCATAATTCAGGGAAGACAAAACCAGGTTCGACAATACATATCTACCAATAGATATCCACACATTTTGATAACAAAAATGTAGAAAGAAAGAAAAAAAAAAAAGTTATACTAAATTCCACAAATGACCAAAATACGTCAATGGGACTAGAAAGCAATAGTAATGTGGGAATGTTGAAGGCAAGTCTAAACGCAGAAATAACTACAAATGAAGATCACAAATAGAGAAATGATAAATTGTCCAAATCAAAATAAGTCAAATACTCCATTACCTTTTTCCAAATTTGACCCCTTCGCCCATACAAAAACGCAGATAATACTCCCAGCATAGCCCCTGCATATTCTGCTAATACTGTCCGGAAAGTTTCGACAATACATTACGCTATGTTAAAGTCTTCTAAAACAGCGCATTATATAGAACTGTCCTGATACTGTCCTGAAATTTTTAATGTTGTGATCGTATTCGTCACAAAACAGTTGTCAGATTGTCTTACCATTTACACGCCAACAGATTTGACGCAGAACTTTATATGTTTGAAGTTATAATAATGTATTTTATTTTCATAATAAGATGCAATTGCTCATGTACGGGTCTCACTATTTTTACGACATATCTCACAGACGGACAAAATCTCTAATAATGTCTTATCCAAAACCAAAATCCTCGGTGCTCTTTGACACGTCACTCAGTGGATTCATATAGTTTTTCATTTCCTTTAAATTCACATTGCAGTGATTGTTGTGCTCGTTCGGTTATTAGATTTTTAAAAATGATTTTATCTGTATAAAATGAGATTTTATTTTATAGAAAAGGTAGGGTGTGTATGATTATATTAAAGAAATTGTAAAGTATATTCTATATTCATTATATTGGTATTAATATGTTACCTTAAATCAAAATATAGTAGTAACAACTTTGAGTGAATCAAATAATAATTATGTATTGGTATTGATATGTTATATTAAATCAAAATGTACTAGTAACAATTTTGAGTGAATTAAATATAATTTGGTATTGATATGTTATATTAAATCAAAATGTACTATTAACAATTTTGAGTGAATTAAATAATAATTATATAAAATTATTATTTGTTATATATATATATATATTAATATTAAATTATAATTTTAAAATATGAAAAGTTCATATCATTACAATATGGCTAAAAATTTGATCTAGAATATCATAGGTGTACTCATGTCTTTATAACAAAAAGTATCTATGGGCGTTTTATATATTCTTTGAAAAAAATCCATCCAATAGACCAATTCAGAGTTTTTTTTGGAAAGTGAATATGTTTCAGAGTTAAATTTTATGTGTACATGGATATATTTGATTCCATCAAAACTATTTTTTAATCTCGTGATTTTATCCTTCCAGGCATTTAGATATATGCTTTGTCATTTATTTTTGCTTTGCCATTTATCCAATCAATAACCACTTTCGAATCTCCAACCACCATCATTTTATTTATGGATAAACTAGATGTGAAGTGTAAGAGAACCCATAATCCCATGATCTGTGCTTTCATATTGTTTCCTTCACCACCAACAAAATGAAACTTCTTTAAATGAAAGAAGGATTTTAGTGACAATTTTGAAATCGTGCTTAGGCCAATTGTCAAATAATATTGTATTCATGTCCTTCCAAATGCCCCATAACATTAGAAAATGAACACATTGTAACTTTGGATATGTAGTGAACCATTGTAATATATTATCTTTTAAAGAAGAGCAACTCCAAGCTTAAAGAATCTTAAGATAAGAATCTTAAGAATCTTAAGATAAGGTCAGAGTGCGAGGTCAGTAGTCGAGCATTGTACCCTCGAGTCCCCGAGGCCCGACGACAGTCAACGCTGACCTTCCCTTCTATTTCAAAAAATTTCTTATCGCGATATCGCCACCCGCGATATCAAACAACTCACTTTATCGACTCCCGACTTCCGATATGCCGAAACCCCGACGCACGTGCGAGTTGACTATTCAATGGTAATTCACTCCATTGACATTTCGGAGTTCACAATATCGTGAATCCGGATGCTATTGTATCGGGACTTCTCGCTTCGAAACTCCGATAGCTCGTGCCACCTATCTCGCACTCTGACCTTCGTGGCTCACACTATTCCCTTAGCCATCGGGATATCGCGGTTCGCGATCTCGCGATTCCCGTTTCCCAACCTTCGACTCTTCCCCTCACAAAATCTCGATAGGCGATTCCGCGAGTGATCCAACGGCCCTGGCTGGCTAGGATCAACGACTCTATCCCTCCTGAGCTTTTAACCTCTCGAGAATACGTCGTTGTATCTCCCCTGCACCTTTGTGAAATCTAACATCTCACTGAGTTTCGCGAAATCTCCTCAGAGAATTTCGTCCATCCGTCCTTCCTTGGTGATCCCTGCGAAGGACCAAGTGTTCCTCCGTGGAAACTTGTCTATCTGCACGCAAACTTGTAACGCCTTCTAACCACTCTATGGCACAAGCTCCTATGCTACTCTTCGACGGTTTATCAAAGGTCCTATACCTCCTGAGCTCTACCAACTCTGAATCCTTCAGAGAATCTTGAACGCACTCCTTGCGACAGACGTTCAACCACTTCCAAGTGTTGAATCTTTGACTCTACGCACACCTGCAGCAGCAGTCCTTCAACCCTTGCTCAGGTTCGCAAACCTGAACTTCACTCAGCCTGAGCACTCCTTGCATGGCTCCTGTGCCCAACTACACCTTTGGGTGAATGAGAACAAAAGCTAAACTACCTGAGCCCCCTGTCAACGCACTCCTTGGGGACACTTCAACTGCACTCTTTGCATGAACTCTAGCTCAGATAGGGAAACAATTGAAACTCATTCCTTCTTCCCTTCAGACTTCAAACTCAAACATGAAATCATATACACAACATATAAAAAAAATGTATAACAGGAAGAAAACATTCATGAGCATATCATTCAACATCAATACACAGAGAAAAACACAAAACCATGAATTTGAATCAATCTCTTCCTATTAATCCAAATATTTATACATGGGTGTTCGTACACAGCTCTCTGCATGCTCTTTCTCCAATGCTTCTAACTATGATGATGTTACAATGCACAATGAGGGTGTCTATATCCCGTTTCCCTCTTGTGCTCTAAAACAGTCTAATCTAGAATTAAATTCTATCTACCTGCATTAACTATCTTAAATGCCTCCTACCTACTAAGGACGAGAGATAATGGCTCAAGGTCCGTTTACATTACACAAGTGCGCTTCATCTTAATGACTTCATTTAAGATCGCGCNAAGGAAATTCAAAATTTTGTGCTGGCGCTTGTCCAGCTGTCTTCCGCTTCTACGCTGGCTCGCTTGATCTGTTGGCGATGCTCCTGCATCATACTCGGCTTGAAAATTTTCATGGGCTCCTGCATGGTCTGTCCATGCTTCTGGATATCTACTTCGGTCTCACAACCGACATCTTCAACTGGATGGTTCTTCCATTTGACCAGATACTCAAAGTATTGCTTTCGCCTGGTCCTCTTGCTTACTCTTTTATCCAGTATGCACTCCATCTGCGGATTATCTGCAACTGGCATCGGTTTTCGCCACTGGATAACTGGTTGCTCATCTCCAGTCTCTATTTGTTCAGCTCTATATGGGTACAAATCAGAGATATTGAATATCGAAGAAATTCCGATCCCATCGGGTAATTCAATCTCATAAGCATTTGTCCCAAATTTCTTCAAGACCCTACATGGCCCGATTTTCTTCATCTTCAACTTATTATATGTTCCTCTCGGGAACCTTTCCTTTCTCAAATGTGCCTGAACCAAGTCACCAACCTCAAACTAAAGTTGTCTCCTATGTTGATCTTCTCTACGCTTATACTCCTGACTTGAATTCTGCAATCGCTTCTTCACCTGGCTGTTAAGTTCCTTCATCGCTTCTGCGAAATCTTCTGCACTAGCACTCCTAGTCACAGTCGGTTTTGAATTCCTCAATTCCTCAATTCCCCTCGGCTATATGCCATAAACAATCTGAAATGGACTTTTTCCTGTGCTCCTATTAACTGATTCGTTATACACAAACTCTGCCTGCGGTAATATGTTATCCCACTGGCTGTGATGCTCTGTCACCAAGCTTCTCAGCAAGTCTCCCAGACTTCTGTTTACCACTTCTGTCTGTCCATCCGTCTGAGGATGATAAGACGAACTAAATGCCAAGTTAGTTCCCAGCTTCTTCCATAAGGTCCTCCAAAAATTCCCTATGAATTTGGTATCTCAATCTGAAACTATACTCCTCGGCAACCCATGAAGTCGAATGACCTCTTTGAAAAACAGATTCGCAATGTGAGTTGTGTCACTGGTTTTCTGACATGGAATGAAGTGTTCCATTTTAGAAAATCTATCCACCACCACAAAGATTGAATCAACACCTCTTTGTGTTCTTGGCAACCCCAATACAAAATCCATGCTAATTTCATCCCATGGCCTCTCTGGTATGGGAAATGGTTGATAAAACCCCGCATTCTGCTTCCTCCCCTTCGAATGTTGGCAAATTCTGCATCTGTCCACGAATATCTTGACATCCGCTCGCATTCCCGGCCAAAAATATGACTCATTCAACTTTTCGAACGTCTTGTCGAGACCAAAATTTCCTGCTAATCCTCCACTGTGTTTCTCCTTCAGCAGATTCTCCCTTATGGAGCATTTCGGAATACACAGTTGATTACCTATGAATAGAAATCCTTCCTGGATCATGTACTCTATCCATTGGCTTCTATCTCTGAGAATTGGATTCTCAGCTGCTTCATACGCCTCCTTGAAATCTGGATCATCAGCGTACATGTCCCTGAGATCATCAAAACCCAATGTTCTGAATCTGAACTCCTGCAATAGCAAACACTTCCTGCTTAAAGCATCATCCACTTTGTTAGTAGTACCAGAAATATGTTTTATCACAAAAGTGAAATTATGCATATACTCAACCCATTTGACATGTTTCTGATTCAACTTTTCCTGTTGAGTCACAAACTGCAGTGCATGATTGTCACTGTATAAGATAAACTCTTTCGAGATCAAGTAATGCCTCCATTTCTTCAGTGCCTGAATGATAGCATAGAACTCCTTATCGTAAGTGGAGTACTTCAATTTCGCTTCATTCAACTTCTCACTGAAATACGCTATCGGCCTGTCATCTTGACTTAAGACTGCCCCGATTGCAAATCCACTTGCATCGCATTTCACCTTAAATGTCTTCTGGAAATCTGGCAACACCAAAACTGGTTGTTCCATAATCTTCCTCTTCAACAGATTGAAACTTTTCTCAGCTTCTCCTGTCCAGTGAAAAGACTTGTGTCTTTTCTTCATTGTATCCATCATCGCTGCACTAATTCCACTAAAATTCCTGATGAATTTTCGGTAGAAACTAGCCAATCCGTGAAAACTTCTCACCTCAAAAATATTCTTCGGTGATGGCCAATTCTTGATCACTTCCACCTTGTCTGGATCCATCCTAAACTCATTTGCCGAAATAACAAATCTTAATTAAATGAGCTCTGTCTTCATGAATGAGGACTTCTTCATATTTATCAACAGCTTCTCCTGCTGTAACTTCTGCATCACTGTAGCCAGATGCTTCAGATGCTCTGCCACTATCTTACTGTAAACCAATATGTCATCTAAATACACAATGACAAATTTTCCGATGAACTCCCTCAGGACTTCGTTCATCAACCTCATGAAGGTACTTGGTGCATTTGTTAATCAAAACGACATAACAAACCATTCATACAACCCTTGATTGGTTTTGAAGGCTATCTTCCATTCGTCACCTTCTCTCATGCGGATCTGGTGATAACCGCTTTTCAAATCAATCTTTGAAAAATACTTGGCTCCACTCAAGCAATCCATTAGATCATCCATCGTCGGCAATGGAAACCTGTACCTGATGGTTATCTTACTAATCGCCCTCGAGTCAGTACACATCCTCCAACCTCCGTCTTTCTTCGGACTGAGTATTGTTGGAACAACACATGGACTCAAGCTTTCCCTGACTAAACCTTTGTCCAATAAATCCTGGACTTGCCTCTTAACCTCTTCATTCTCTTGCGGCGTCAAACTTTACGCGACTTTGTTTGGCAAACTGGATCCTGGTATGAGATCAATATGATGACTCACACTCCTAATCGGTGGTAACAAACGAGGTAATTCGTCCACTACAATATCAACGAACTCTTCCAGCAGTTCCTGAATTTCGTCTGGTAAATCATCTACCCTTGTGCTAGTCAGAACAATCTTCGGCTTTCTGACCACAATGAACTGTGGATCCTCCTTATTTTTAACCTCATTAAGGAGTTCCTTCCCACTCATGAGAAGTACAGTGTTGCTTAGCTCCGACTTCACCTCTTTATCCTTTATCGGAAGCAACATGTGTGTCCTCCCATTCTTTTCCAGGGTGTATGTGTTCATTCTCCCATCATGAATCACATTTCTGTCATATTGCCATGGTCAACCCAACAATAGATGACAAACATCCATAGGAATGACATCACACAAGATCTTATCATTATATCCTCCTATCTTTAATTCAACCAAGCATTGTTTAGTGACAGTTACCTGGTGTCCTTTTTGTAGTCATGAAACTCTGTATGGGCTTGGATGATCAGTTGTCTCCAGCTCCAGCTTCTCTACCATCTCTGTAGAAACGAGATTATCCGTGCTACCACTATCTACGATGACCTTGCATACCCTGTCCTTGGCCTTGCAAGCAGTCCTGAAAAGTCTGGTCCTTTGGACTGAACTCTCCACCTCCTTCTCTGGTGTCAAAAGGACTTTTCGCATCATTAGCGATCTTCCACCTTTAGTGTCTTCTGCCTCAACATCCCGCCTCTGTGCCTTAGTGATGTGAGCTTCTCCAATGTCCTTCTTTTTATCTGGACACTCATAAGACTTGTGCCCATTTTTTCCACATGTGAAGCATGTGATTACTCCACCTCTTCCTCTTCCTCTGCCTCTAGTACGAGGAAAAGTGTTGTTGTCAGCATAATCTCCTCTCTGCTCGTTATGCAGTCCTCTCTGTTCAACATATTTCCCTCGCTGTGAGGTTCCACCTCTCTCAACTCGAGTCTGAGGTTTCTTTCAGTCCTCCTTGGGCTTCTGATATTTGTCCTGGGCAACTGATTTGCCTCTGGGCTGACTTCTGCCTCGGTCCCTCTGACTCTGCTTTCGGCTCAGCTTCTCCACTTCTTTCAGAGCCATTTGATAAGCATCTTCCACCATTCGGATGGTTACCATGCTCATCTCATCCTGGATATAATATCTCAGGCCATTCATATATCTGACAACTTTTTCATCGTCACTTTCCCGATGACCTGCCCTAATGTTCAATTTATAGAATTCCTCAGTGTATTCTTTCACTGTCATCAGCTTCTATCTCAGGTTCTGCATCCTCCTAAACAGAGTAATTTGATAGTCCCTGGGGATGAATTTCGCCTTCATCTTTGCGATCATCCTGTCCCAGCTTTTGATCTTCTACTTGCCCTTGTAGCATCTGTCAGCTTGTAGTTCATCCCACCACAATGCTGCATGTCCTTTCAATCTTGTGACAACATGCTTGACTTTCTTGTCTTCTTCGACGTCTTCATAATCGAAGTAAGTGTCTAGAGCTCTAATCTAGTCTAGAAGCTCCTCTGCATCCAAGTTTCCCTCATAAACTGGAATGTCCATCTTCTCTCTTGCACCCATCCTTGAAATAGCTCTGATCAAACGTTCGTTTGATGCATCTTCGGCTGCAACTTCTTCTTCTCGTTCAGTCTCAACTTCACTTTCGGAATCACTAAGATCCCCTGCACTAGTTGTGCGTCTCTACGCTGTCTCCATGTCTTCGAGTCTAGCCCGTAGATCACGCATCTCTCTCTCCATAACTGGATCAGTCATTTGCCTGCCTCTTCTTCTCAGCATTTCCCTATCCTCTGGATCGGGTGTCTGCGCGTCTCTTCTCCTGGGCGGCATGGTGAATTCTCCTTTCTCTGCTACAGAAAGCAAAGAATCTTTCTGGGATTTGATACCACTTGGTGCCAAACGCCCTTCCTCACAACCCGCAAGTAAGAAGGCCTATGTCAGCTCAGGATCTTTTCTTCTTCCTCAACCCGAAGAACTGTAACGCTCTTCTATTTCCCTGTCAGGAAATCTTCACCCACAGAACTTTTTATGCGATCCCCTCTCTGCACTCGGAGGATCAGACTTCGCGACTTCGCGAGGTCAGTGGTCTAGCATTGTACCCTCAAGTCCCCGAGGCCCGACGACAGTTAATGCTGACCTTCCCTTCTATTTCAAAACTTTTCTTATCGCGATTTCGCCACCTGCGATATCAAACAACTCACTTTACCGACTCCCGACTTTCGACATGTCGAAACCCCGACGCATGTGCGAGTTGACTATTCAACGATCCTTCACTCCATCGGCATTTCGAAGTTCGCAATATCGCGAATCCAGATGCTATTGTATCGGGACTTCTCGCTTCGAAACTCCGATAGCTCGTGCCACCTGTCTCCCACTCTGACCCTCATGGCTCACACTATTCCCTTAGCCGTCGGGATATCGTTGTTCGTGATCTTGCGATTCTCGTTGCCCAACCTTCGACTCTTCCCCTCACGAAATCCCGATAGGTGATTCCGCAAGTGATCCAACGGCCCTGGCTGGCTTGGATCAACGACTCTATCCCTCCTGAGCTTTTAACCTCTCGAGAATACGTCGCTGTATCTCCCCTGCACCTTTGTGAGATCTAACGGCTCACGGAGTTTCGCAAAATCTCCTCAAAGAATTTCGTCCGTCCGTCCTTCCTTGGTGATCCCTGCGAAGGACCAAGTGTTCCTCCAGGGAAACTTTTCTATCTGCGTGCAAACTTGCAACGCCTTCTAACCACTCTATGACATAAGCTCCTATGCTACTCTTCGACGGTTTCTCAAAGGTCCTATACCTCCTGAGCTCTACCAACTCTGAATCCTTTAGAGAATCTTGCACGCACTCCTTGCGGCAGACGTTCAACCACTTCCAATTGTTGAATCTTCGACTCTACGCACACCTGCAGCAGCAGTCCTTCAACCCTTGCTCAGGTTCGCAACCCTGAACTTCACTCGGCCTGCGCACTCCTTGAACGGCTCCTGTGCCCAACTACACCTTTGGGTGAATGAGAACAAAAGCTAAACTACCTGAGCCCCCTGTCAATGCACTCCTTGCGGACACTTCAACTGCACTCCTTGCAGGAACTCTAGCTCAGATAGGGAAACAATTGAAACTCATTCCTTCTTCCCTTCAGACTTCAAACTCAAACATGAAATCATATACACAGCATATAAAGAAAATGTATAACAGGAAGCAAACATTCATGAGCATATCATTCAGCATCAATACACAGAGAACAACACAAAACCATGAATTTGAATCAATCTCTTCCTATTAATCCAAATATTTGTACATGGGTGTTCTTACACAACTCTCTGCATGCTCTTTCTCCAATGCTTCTAACTCTGATGATGTTACAATGCACAATGAGGGTGTCTATATCCCGTTTCCCTCTTGCGCTCTCAAACAATCTAATCTAGAATTAAATTCTATCTACCTGCATTAACTATCTTAACTGCCTCCTACCTACTAAGGACGAGAGCTAATGGCTCAAGGTCCATTTACATTACACAAGTGCACTTCATCTTAATGACTTCATTTAAGATCGTGCAACAACTTCCAAGGCAATTCAAAATTTTGTGCTAGTGCTTGTCCAGCTGTCTTCCACTTTCGCGCTGGCTCGCTTGATGTGTTGGCGATGCTCCCGCATCATGTACTCATGTCTTTACAACAAAAAGTATCTATTTGCCTTTTATATCTTCCTTGAAAAAAATCTATCCAATAGATCAATCCAGAGCGAATATGTTTCAGAGTTAAATTTCATGTGCACATGTATATATTTGATTCCATCAAAACTATCTTTTAATCTCGTGATTTTATCCTTCTAGGCATTCAGATATATCAGATTCAGATTTTCTTTGTCATTTATCTTTGCTTTGTCATTTATCCAATCTATAGCCACTTTTTAATCTCCAGCCACCATCATTTTATTTATGGATAAACTAGATGTGAAGTGTAAGAGAACCCATAATCCCATGATCTGTGCTTTCATATCGTTTCCTTCACCACCAGCAAAATGAACTCTAAAGAAGTGATCTGAACTTCCTTATAAGAAAGAAAGATTTTAGTGACAATTTTGAAATCCTGCTTGGGCCAATTCTCAAATAATATTGTATTCATGTACTTCCAAATGCTCCATAACATCAGAAAATGAACATACTATAACTTTGGATATGTAGTGAACCATTGTAATATATTATCTTTTAAAGAAGAGCAACTCCAAGTTTAAAGAATCTTAAGATAAATTAAAATATATTTCCAAATAGATTGTGAAACCTCACAATGCACAAAGAGGTGAGAGGTCGTCTCTTCATCTCTGAAACAAAGACTCCCTTCATCTCTAAGACAAAGACTACACGTTGAAGGCCCAATCCCACCCCTTTTCCTATAATCAGCACCAATAAAACAATTCATCAAACAAAGCCACGTGAAACAAATAATTTTACTGAAATATTTACTCTCCAAATAACCTTATACTACCATCTATCCAACAAATTAAAATATGATAAAGATATATATATTACATTAGCTTAAATTCTTTTAACTCCAAATCTTTATTTGTATTTCAATTGTTTTTAGATCCCTCGCCATGCTTATTAGTCCAACAATATCAATGACGTACGAGTCCACCATCAACATGATGTACTAGTCCACCAATATCAATGACGTACTATGCCACCATCAACATGAAGCTAAGTTGTCATAGTGCATTAACATGGAGTCAACCATCCATGAAGAATTTTATACCATAGTTTAATATCACCATGCTTATTAGTCCACCAATATCAATGACGTACTAGTCCACCATCAACATGACGTACTAGTCCACTAATATCAATGACGTACTATGCCACCACCAACATGAAGCTAAGTTGACATAGTGCATTAACATGGAATCAACCATCCATGAAGAATTTTATACCACAGTTTAATATTTTATTTCATGATATATATATTTTTTAAAGTTTGTTTGGAATAGTAAATTGCGTAGGCTAATTGGGGAGCAATTTTTTTTCAAGTTATCTTTTTGCATGTTTTGGTTTTAAATTTTTGACTAATTTAAAAATTTGATAAATTTTATGAACATCTATTAATTTAAAATGGGCCAAAACCTCTAAGATAAAATAGCCAAATTCAAGCCCCTTTTTACCTTAAAATAGGAAAGATTACTCCCTAATTACCTTACTCCATTACTCCATAGTTACCTTACTCCATAGTAAATATTTTTTTACATAAACATTATATTGAACGGTGTTGATATGGTTGAAAAAAAAGGATCGAAATAAATTATATAGTATTGATAATAGTTAATATTTCATTTTATGAAATATATTCTTTTGAGAGTAATTGTTTAGAATATGGAATACTTTTATTGATATTTATTATATCAATTGATGTTTAGGTACATTGAAATAAATGGAATAAATAATATAGTCTTAATAGTTAATTTGCACCTCCGAAGATCTGTAGGAGGGTGTGTATCATTATATTAAAGAAATTGTAAAGTATATTCTATATTCATTATATTGGTATTAATATGTTATATTAAA
>SNQJ01S0263446.1:0-12094 GCA_010110895.2 Picea sitchensis | reverse complement strand
TGTTCATTAGGTACCTAATGGTAGAGTGATCAGTATGAATGAAGACCTCATACCCAATGATGTAGTGTATAAATTTGTTAATTTCATGTACGAATGCTAAAAATTCATTTTTTGTGATTGTATAGTTTAGCTAAGTTGGTGTTAAGTTATTTCTAATGAGATAAATGACATAGGATGACTGATTTTCCTATTTTCCCAACACAGCTCCAAGAGCTATGTCGGAGGCATCAGTTGAAATGTGGAATGGAAGAGACCAATTTGTCCCCCAATATTAGTGCATGTGTAAGTTTTTATTTTTGTATCTCAAAAGCATGTTGGCAATGATAATCCCAGAAAAGGTCAATAACCTTGGTGAGTAATTTAAACAAAGGGGTGGCTATTTTCGTGAAATGTTCTATGAATGTCCTATAATAACCAGCATGTCCTAAAAATATTCTTATTTCTTTTAAAGATTACAGAATCAGAAGTTTTGTTATGACATCGAGTGGATTACCATTGGTCGTGTATGCACACCATATGTTTGACTGGAAAAATGTCTTCGAAGAGGAGTTTAAAACATGTTGCAAACGAATATGGTTCTTATTGTTGCGAATAAATGATGACAAGACCTGAGAATTTGAGACCAATTGTTGAAAAGAAATCAATTAGTGATGCTAGTGGAGGCTAATCTAGATGTGAAACATGGGATTTCAAAGTTGTTTGGAAAACCTAGATCCTTCATTCTGAAACATATTGTCCTTATTCAAACTGAGAAATAGACTTGGAATTGTACGCAAGATGCTACAAGACTTCCAATGATTGATATAAGGATCTTGTGACAACTGAGATTAGTGATCACAAGATTTCTTTGTTGTTACAGGATTGCCTATAGCTTCACAAAAATGACTGAAACTAGTTGTCTGCAAGATCATTTTGTTGAAGTGCCTAAGTGTTGTTAGATACAATAAGATTTGTACCTTTATCTTAGTTCCCATGCTGCACAAGAGTGGAATGATAAAATATAAATACTATCACTTTGTACAATAAGAAATGACAAGGAGTGTTGATGAAAAATAACTTTGTTGTTGAATATGTTGAGGATGTTGATGTTGAAAGATATCTACAACATAAATATAAGTGTATAACAAGGATGAATTGTGGCTAAGTCTACTTTCCATACTATTGTTGTTTAAGATTGAATAGCAGTCCCTTTATTGGACACGATGCTTGTAAAAACAAATGACTACTACAAGCTATTGTTGATACCATAAAAACAGATAATCTTCAACCTCTACCCAAACCTGAGGTACAATTCTTATCATGCGAATAAATGTGTTGATGTCGAGCATGAAAAAAAATCATTGGATTACCGGCCATTCAGGTATGTCATTAACCAACGTGAAGAAACTCACCTTTAATGAAAATGAGTAATAAAATACCTTAGTGCATCTTGACAGGTATGAATATATGTGGTGATGTCGAGTCACCTACAATATTTTCCAATAAAGAGGCTTTGACAAATCCTCATTATTGCCAACAAGGAAATATATCATTGATGTATGAAGATTCTAGGGCACTATGAAATATACAACCTTGACCCCAGATAATGTTTTGGAGTTGATGAGGCAAGATTTGTCAGAAGGAGGGCCTTAAGCAATCCCTTGTCAATTGACACGAGCATAGGACAAATGATTTTGAATGACCATAATACAAGATGATAGAAACATTACATGAAGAATTTGTATTCTCTAATGAAGATCTTGGTACAAGAAATTTTAACTACGGCGGAGATGGTTGTTGAATGTGGTAATAAGAAAACAAAAATGGCTATCCCACGCTCTGTAACAAGGGGGGTTTTCATTGACCTGATTATTATTTTTGTTGACCCTATTGTCAAGAAAAATTAGTCACATAAAAACTCCCTCTTCTTGGAATAATCCAACTTATGTATATTGTAGTCAATAGTCTCCCTTTTATTCGAAAAAAAAAAACTGTGACATTCATCAACCAATTACCTAGTTTTCAAGTGAATTCCCTTTTCAAATGTGCCAAAAGCTGGTTTTCACAAGAGAACATTATTATTTTTTTCTTTACTTTTTTTTTCTTTTTATGATTTTTTTTATTTTTATTATATAAAAATATTTATTCAAAAAGGAAAGAAAGACAACTCAAAGTGATTTTGTAGCAGGTTGAGAATCCTCCCTGCTTACCACCTCCATCTCATATTATTGTAGGATGCATCGAACAAATTCCTCCTTGTTGACTGGTTGCTTGTACAATATTAGTTGATGCCCATTGACAAAGAAAGAAATCCCTTCTCCATCGATGGTATCGATTCTCACGGAACCATTTTCAAATATATCCACAACTTCATATGGGTCTAACCATCATGTGGTGAATTTTCCTTTAAAGTTTTTAAATTTTGAATCAAAAAGGAGATCCCAATCATCTCGTTTGAATTGCTTCTTCCGAACGAACTTGTCGTGCCATTTACTTCTATGTCGTTGGACAAAGGTGGTTTGTTGGATGGAATATTGACATATCTTGTCAAATTCATTAATATGAATTGTATTCTATTTTTGTGCCTCGATGAGATCCATACCTAACTAAGCTACTATTATGTAGGTCTTCACTTGAAATATTATCGGAAATAGAATTTGTTTGACATACACTAATCCATATGGTGTTAATCTAGTTGTGTTCCTCGATAAATTCCTATAGTCCCACAGTGCCTCGAGAATCTGATCTACCCAATCCTCATGATGTTGGTGTATTGTCTTGGTCAGAATTTCTTCAAGGACCTTATATGTGGAATCCACTTGTCTGTTGGCCTGAGGATGGTACGGGGAGGACTTTTGGTGTTTGATTTGATATTTCTCAGTGATGGCTTGTACCAACTTTGATGTGAATTGTGCTTCTTGATCTGCTACAATTTCTCTTGGCACACCAAAATAGGTAAAAATATCTTCAAGTAGAAAATCAACAACTTTTCTTTCAGTAGCATGGAAAAGAGCTTTGGCTTCTACCCACTTGGTGACATAATTAGTACAAAATAAGATATACCTTTTCTTTTTCAATACATGAACAATCAGCCCGACAAAATCCATAGCCAATTTCTCAAAAGGCTCAATTATTACCTGGGGTTGTAAAGGAATCTCATCAAATTGTACTGGGTGACCCATTCATTGAAAAATATCATAGCTTTGAACATATTGTTTGGCATCCTTGAAGAGGGTTGGCCAATAGTATCCTGAACGAAGAAATTTATATGTTTTTCTCTTGCTAGTGAAGTTCCCTCTGCATGGATCATCATGGAAATATTTCAATATATCAAACACTTCATCTTCACAAACACATATTTTGATGATCAAGTCAAGTCTTGTCTGGAAGAGGTCTCCTCCTACCCAAGAATGGGAAGCATTGTGTTGGACGGTCTTCTTCTTTTCACTAGGTGAAATATGTTGTGGATGTTTCCCTATAAACAAATAATTAGCCACATCTCGAAACCATGAGGAGTTATTATATATAGAAAAAACATGTTCGACGGGGAAATCATCATCTACGGGAGTTGTTTGTTCTTCATTATGAATTCTAGAAAGGAAATATGCTACCAAATTTTCCCTTCCAGGTCTATCTAGAATAGTAATGTTAAACTCCAACAACAACAAAACCCATCTAGTTACCCTACCATTGGTTATAGGTTTTTTCATTAGGTACCTAATGGTAGAGTGGTCAGTATGAATGAAGACCTCATACCCAATGATGTAGTGTATGAATTTGTTAATTGCATGTACGAATGCTAAAAATTCATTTTTTGTGATTGTATAATTTAACTAAGTTGGTGTTAAATTATTTCTAATGAGATAAATGACATAGGATAATTGATTTTCCTATTTTCCCAACACAACTCCAAGAGCTATGTCGGAGAAATCAGTTTAAATGTGGAATGGAAGAGACCAATTTGTCCCCCTCAAGATTGGTGCATGTGTAATTTTTTATTTTTGTATCTCAAAAGCATGTTGGTAATGATAATCCCAGAAAAGGTCGGTATCCTTGGTGAGTAATTTAAACAAAGGGGTGGCTATTTTCATGAAATTTTCTATGAATCTCGTATAATAACCAGCATGTCCTAAAAATATTCTTACCTCTTTTAAAGATTACAGAATCTGGAGTTTTGTTATGACTAATATCTTTGTTGGGTCGACCTGAATTCCGACACTGGATATAAAATGGCCAAGAACAATACCTGCAATCTACAACATACAAAATTTAGCATCACTCAAAGAAAGGTTAGTTTCCCGACACCGTATCAAAACATTTTCTATATTCTCTAATGCTTCAATAAAATTATCACCATATACATAGAAATCATCCATATAAACTTCCACACAATTGTGGATCAGGTCAAAAAGATAGCTAAGATCACTCCTTGAAAAGTAGTGGGGGAATTACATAGTCCAAAGGGTAATAATTTATAAGCATATGTCCCCCATAGACATGTGAAGGTAGTATTTTTTTTATCCTCTGGTGCAATCCGTATCTTTATATCCACTAAAGCCATCGAGAAAAGAGAAATACTTTTTTCCAGCTAATGTTTCCAACACCTGGTCAATAAATGGAAGAGGGAAATAATGCTTTAAAGTGGCCTTGTTAAGTTCTAGTTAATCAACACAAACACACCACTTACCATTCTTTTTGGGTACAATGAAAAGGAGTGAGACCCATTGGTTGCCCGAAATTGGGTAGATAAACTAGACATTTAGTAGTTTTTGTAGTTCTTCTTTGACAATTTCTTTAAGAGCAGGGTTCATCCGCCTTTTTGGTTTCCTCATGGGTTGGGAATTATCATGAATGTAGATGTAATGCCCCAATATTAAACCCCATTTGAATTATAAATATGTTTTATAGGTTGATGAGCCAAGTAATTACAATCTAGGAGGCTTATGTGATGATTAGGCCAGAGAGCCTAGATGATAAAGGCCAGTGAGCCTAATTTTTTATATGTAAACACTCATATCATTAATATAATACATCGTTGCATGTAGACTGACCATGTTAAAAGAGTATGGGGGACTAAAATCCACCAGGAAGGGAAAGGGTGGGACTAAGAGCCTAGGAAAGGGGTTAATCTAGAGGGCTTAACTCCAAGAGAATATTATATTATTATTTCCTAATGACTATGATGAGGATAATTAATTTATCCTAATTTCTTGTGGGAAAGAGCATGAATCACAAGTGAAGAGAAAACGAGCTCCGGGAGATCCATGTGTCAATCATGGCGCATGAAAATATATGTGGGAAAAATAATTTGTTTTCCCATATTTTCCCCATTCACCAAGGCATCCTTTCCCCATTCATGAACGCACTTAGCTAGTAAAGAAAGGAACCATTATTCTCCTTTCACGAAATCACTCACGCAGGCATTGATTGACTCCATCAATCAAACCTCTACTGCCTCACACACACCTTTAGCAGTGATTCCCTACAATTATTGTTAATCACATCACACATGTACCTTTCCTGAGTCGAACTGTGTTTTACCTAAATGTTGTTGTTGTCAACACATTTCCTTGACTGAGCATGGTTGCTACCATTACCTGTTCCATGCATGAACCTTGTTGTTTCCATCTCCCATAATTGATTGACTTAGGATCTGGATAGAAGAATCAGGTTTTCAGGCCTGTGGATTGAAGAGGTGGGTTGTCATGCCCATGAGAACTCTCTCCAGGTGAGAGAGTTGGCTAGGGAAGTGATTTTTCCTGAGGAAGACCAACTACAGCTATAGTGTTATGAGAATTCATGTTCGACCTATTGTTGAAGCCCTGAAAGGGAAGTGGGGAAGCTGAAGGACTATTGAGCAGAGAAGGGGCACACTTCCTGGGGTGGGACGGGCATGTGGGGAATGAGAGGTTGTAGGTTGTTAGTTTGAGTAGGAATCCTGGAACAAAATCCTTCTTGTTGACTATGTAACTTCCTAGTGGCTCAACCTAGCCTAGGAATCCCTTTACCCAGGTAGAGTTTAGTCCTTTCTCGGGGGCGACCCACTGTTGAGAGTGATGAGTAGCATGGTCTAAGGCTGGGAGGATTGTGGAAGGTATGCACATAGTTGGTGTTCTTCTATAAAAATATAAGTATCAATTATGTGTTCAATTTCATGTTGTGTATTTGCACATGTCTTTATATTTTTTAGTATTGCATGCGTATGTTGCATGTATAGGATTACTATTATTTCTGCATGAATCTATGTATTAGTAGAATGTGATGTCTGTTTAGAGTTATATATATATATATATATATACAAATAAAATTATTGTAATTTTTTAAGTGGCATGAATAGTTTGGGTAGGTTGGGTATGTTATAATGCATTAAGTTCTTCAAGAGTTGATGTGTGTGGCACAACCCAGCAGGTATAAGGTTGGGTGTGTGACAATATAGTATCATAGCATGATAAGTTTCAAAAGTGGCATTGGCCTGGCCCTGGAAGGTCAGTGATGTTACAAATTGGTATCATAGCTCCATTTTTCAACACTAAGCCTAGATTGGACCGTGTAAGTGGAAATTGAAGTAAAATTTTCATAGTGAATTGTTGTTGAAATGGACAAACTTTGAGTTTCAGAATGTCCATGAGTGACAAGAGGGTGTTCAGAGAACACCTTAGTTGTGTTTGAAAGCTCAGGAGGTTTAGCGGTTCGATAAATACAACAGAGGTAAGAAACCACATCAATTGTGGTTTTGGGGACACAAAGTTAGATTTGGGTCATCATATATGCTCGGGAGAAGGAAGATCCTTCATAGTCATCAGATTTGTGAAAGGAGTGCCACAGTTAAACCCTCCAGTCCTTCGGATTTCATTTCTTCGACTATTTTTAAGACTTTGACAAAAGGAGGTAGAAGCCCCGAAGCTCTGAAGCCCCAGAGTAAATCTACACCATAGATCCTTTGGGAGAAGTCAGACTGTTGGATTCCCCAAGTGGTTCGACAATTTGACATTTAGGGAAATCTTTTTGTGGTTGCGCGAAGTGGATTTTTATATGAAGTCCTGAAGTCCGGAACTAATCCGGACCATCAATTATCGAAGACATGTGTTCGCACATTAGCAAGTGTTCGAAATTTCTGCATTCAACAGTTCAGGGGTGGGTTGGTTTTCAACAATGAAATCCTTTGAATCCCGAATTTCTAAAGTCCCAGAACTCTGAAGTCTCGAAGCTCTGGGGAACACATGTTTGGAAGTTTGGAGTTCGGGTCTTTTAAGGAGATTTAGTGTGGGATTCTTCGAAGTCCGAAGTTATGGAGTGTTGGAGTGACACAACATGATGACGTCACCTCGAGTGACATGGACCTGTTCAGAAATTCGGCATTCAATAGTTTTGAAGGGTGTTGTAGAAGGAACCTATGAAGCTCGGAGTTCCGAAGTCATGAAGCACCAGAGTGACGTGGTTTGTTGACGTCACCTAGGGTGACGTGGACCCACTTGATGCTTACCACATTTCATCTTGTTTTGTTCTTTTCAATTACCTTTTCCACTAGTTAGAACTTGACAGGTGTCACCCATCAAATTGAGCTACATGTCGTCTCTATATTTCTACCACGTAGCAACCCCCTGGTGCATGATTGTTGACGAGACTCTGGGAGTCAGCCAATTCGATGTTCATGAAATGTATGCATGTTGTTGCAAGAACCTCCAAAGCGCGAAGCTCCAGAGAGCTTCTCTAGGAAATTCCAAGGTTCGACGTTCGGAGGGAACGATGTGTGGAGTGGGTGGAACTTCTAAAGCTCGAAGTTCCGAAGTCCCAAAGCTACGAAGTAGAAGAGCCCCGAATCTCTAAAGATTTATTGTACAAGGATTCACCAGTTCGGTGTTCGAGATAAATTAGGCATGAGGCAATAAGATCCTCTGAAGCCTGAAGTTTTGGAGCCCCAAAGTCCTGAAACTCCAGATGATTGCATATCAATTAAGTGCTTGGAATTATCCCTTGGTCATATGAATCTTCGGTCGAAATAAAAGAGGGCTAGTGCTGAATTATTGTTTTCAAGGACAATTTTTTCAGATATCCATAACTTCCTACTCAAGACTCAGAATTGAGAAAGGAATTAGTCATTGGAAAGATCTTGAAAAGTAGAAAATGACTGCTCACCCAGAAAATTGAGTTGAACAGTAAAATTATCATAAAATTAGAAGAAAGAAGTCTGATATATTCTTGAACCAGAATGGCTCATATTTTTCATGAAATTGATGAATCAGTTAGCCTAAAAAATTTCTATTGGTTGCACATTTTGGAGAGTAACAAAAAATAGATCAAACCAGGATCAGCATAGAGTGCAGAGGAATGGAAGAGGCACAGGGGGCTTACATCCAGAAAGTTGAAATAAGAGGGATGGAAGAGGCACATGGGGCTTACAGCCAGAAATTTGAAATAAGAGGGATGGATGTCCATGTGGGAATTGAAGGAACAAACTCCAATCGACATGGAGAAGGAAGGGATGAAAACATGAATATGGTTGAGAACATTATAAATTTACAAAAAGATGTCCAAATTCATAGAGCTGATAATGAAAGGCTTATGAAAGCCAAGGAATGGCAGGAAGACTTCAACATGAAGTTAATGCAGATCCTGGGCAGGATTGAAAAGAAATCGGATAAGGAGAATGGCTCAAGCAAATCAAGAAGCCACAGGTCTCCCGAGGAGAAAGGAAGATCAAGAAGTGTTAGTAGACATCACCATCACCCCCCAAGGCATTCCAATAGAAGATCACATAGCATCTGAAGTCCATCCTCTATCAGGAAGCATCGGAAAAGGTCTAGGGAGGATGAGCTACGAGGAGAAATGAACAAGATCAAACCTCCTATGTTTGATGGTGAGCACAAGAAGGATGAAGATGCTAAGACATAGCTGCTAGGCATGATAAAATATTTTCAATTGCATAATTATTCTTCACATGCAGAAGGAATAATTTCTATCTATCAGCTCAAGGGAAATACATCAATGTGGTGGGATCATCTTGTGCAAGTGAAACACATTAAAGAGAAAAATGATACTTGAAAGGAATTCAAGAGGCATTTTGAAAAGAAATACTTGACTAAGAGATATTATGACAAGAAAATGAAGGAGTTCTTTGAGCTCAAGATTAGAAGTATGACCATTCATGAATATGAAAGAATATTTTTGGAATTGTTAAAGTATGTCTCCTTCATTAAGGCTGAGACAGTTATGATTCAGAGGTATTTGAGTGGGTTTCCATATTTCATCGGTGACAATATTAAATATGATGATCCTAAGACTTTGGAAGAGACCATAAGGAGATCTAAATTCCTATATGATCAGCATAAAGGAAATCCAACTTTCGAAAAATCTTGGGAAGATAAGAAGAAGTTCAAGATGGAATAGAGGAAGAAAGGGAATAAGCCACCATTCTTAAAAAATAGTTCTCAAGGACAACCAACTTCTAGATATCCTAGAAAGATTGAGTTAAGAGATAAAAGGCCAAGCAAGCCACCTATTCAATGTTGGGTTTGTAAAGGAGATCATATGTTTAGATATTGTCCTCACATGAGTGAAAAAGTGAGAGTTGTTCAATGTGCAACAAGTTGAAATAGTGGAGGACATGGGCAGAAGTGTAATAAGGATCTATGCAGCCATGGACAACAAGAAATATAAGTTTCAATCATACATGATTGAAGTGGAAGGTATGATCAACAACCAAACCATTGCAACTTTATTTGATTCAGGATCTATTCATAGTTATATAGATCCTAAGATGGTGGAAATATTGATCTTTCCAAGGAGCAAGCATGGAAAATATTGGTTGGTGTAGCTGGATACCAGAGCCAAAAGAAAAATTAATGAGATGGTTGAGTCATGCCCAGTGGACATGAATGGGCTAAGCACCGAGGAAAATTTGAATATATTTCCTTTAGGTTCCTATAATTGTCTAATTTGTATGGATTGGTTGGACCAACACCATGATGTCTTAGACTGTCATAATAAGGAATTTACTTGCCTGGATGAGGAAGGGAACCTAAGGATAGTGCAGGGAATTCCCAGGGCAATAACTGTCAGAGAAATATCATCATTGCAGCTGAAGAAGTGTTACAGAAAGGGTTTCCAAATATTTGCAGCCCATATGGATGAAACACCTAAGGATAAGGTGTCAAATATTGAATATTATGCAGTCCTAAAGGAGTTTGAAGATGTGTTTAAAGAAATACCAGGAATACCCCTTAAAAGAGATATTGATTTCTCTATAAATATGATGCTTGGAGCAGCTCCAATATCCAATACCCCTTATAGGATGAGTACTCCAGAACTGAAGGCGTTGCAAATGCAGCTTGAAGAGCTTCTGAAGAAGGGGTATATACAACCAAGTGTGTCACATTGGGGTGCCCCAATATTATTTGTGAAGAAGAAATATGGAACATTGAGACTTTGTATTGACTTCAGGAAGTTGAACAAATTAACTGTAAAGAATAAGTATCTATTGCCAAGGATCGAGGACCTCTTTGATCAGTTGAAGAATGCAAAAATATTCTCAAAGATTGATCTTAGATCAGGTTATCATCAGTTAATAATTAAAGATGAAGACATCATCAAGAATGCCTTCAGAACAATGTATGGTCATTATGAGTTCTCAATGGTGCCATTTGGGTTATCAAATGCACCAGATGCTTTCATCTGTTTAATGACTGGTATTTTTAGAGAATACTTAGATAAGTTTGTCATTCGTTTCTTGGATGACATTATTATATATTCCAAGTCAGAAGAAGAGCATGAGAAACACTTGAATATGGTACTACAAGTATTAAGGGAGCATCAGTTGTATGCCAAATTGAGCAAGTGCTCATTTTATCATAACCAAATTCATTATTTAGGGCATATCATATCTGAAGAAGGGATAGAAGTGGACCCTGAAAAGATTGAGGCCATTAGAGGATGGTCAACACCAAATAATGTGACAGAGTTCAAATCATTTATGGGCCTTTTAGGCTACTACAAAATATTTACTGCAGGATTCTCAAAGATTACACACCCAATCATTGTTAGCAAAATAGGACCGCAGAGAAATAAAATAAAACAAATGCGGAAACAAAACATAGAAGATACACAATACAAGAGAGACACATATTTACGTGGTTCACCCAGTGTGGGCTACGTCCACCAGAGAAATTTCCAAGTCCTTTCTTTATTATTATCCGGCAAATGAAGGGATACAACCTACAGCAAAACCCACTGTAACTTCCTCTTCTTTCTCTCACAATATCCTCTCTCGGAATACAATACTCGCCATCATGCATAGCTGCAATACATTTCCCTCATAACAGAGGGTTGCCTTCTAGGGAAAAAAACCCTAACATAATTTCTACCATTATATCTGCGACCTTATAATGAACGGTCCAGATTTACAATGAAATTACAATATACTTTTACAAGGCATTTTTTCCTTTGGGGGCTTCGCCCCCGAACCCCCTCTTTCCCCTGAATCCCCTAGACCCCGCAAAGGGGGTACCCCCCCTATTCACTCCCCCACATGGAAGAGTGTACATACTTCTAGGGTGTAAAGTCTTCATGGGGTATAAACACGGCTAAAAAACACAAGACCTCTGAGTCAGGAAGATAATCAGACTCCACAACCAACAATCTCCCACTTGGAGACTGATATCAACAACTCCACCGTTGTTGTATATGTTGGAATCTAAACCTTCTTGGACCTAGAAAATTTCTCATCTTCATATTCATTCGTGAAGACCAACAGAAATTGAGCAGGAACTCAATTTCTCTCTGGTTACTCCCTTTGTTAACATATCTGCAGAATTCTGGCTAGTGTGTATCTTTTCCAACTTCAAATTTCCATATTCCAAGGCGAATTGTATGAAGTGGTACCTCAACTATATATTCTTAGTCTTCGAATGGAAGGATGAGTTATTTGCAAGATGAATTGCACTCTCACTGTCACAGTACAACTTGATATTCTCTTGTTTCTTTCCCAATTCCTCCATAAACCTTTGTAACCAAATCATCTCTTTACTAGCCTCTGTAGCAGCAACATACTTTGCCTCTGTTTTTTAAAGTGCAACAACCTTTTGCAATTTCGAAATCCAACTTACTGTTGTTCCACCTA
>SNQJ01S0263445.1:0-12094 GCA_010110895.2 Picea sitchensis | reverse complement strand
TTGTTGCTAGATATGAAACACCTACTACGTGTAATAATTTTTTTATCGATGTTTATTTTATTTCTATCAATAATTGAATAACCTCATTTGAAATTCTTATGAGATAACATATCATATATTTCATAACTCTGCTAGGGAATCAGGAATCTGAAATGCATCGACCATGTGAGGACATCTCGTGTAGAACTGACAGTGAGTACTACTACCCGTAGACCACATATGTTAACTAATGTTCCATGAATATGGATTCATAGTTATATTTCAGGAGACAATTTCGATTATCACAAGTATTACAATGAAGTATTACAATAGTAATTTTTAAGAATTTTTGGTCAATTTACTTAAATTGAAAAAATAAGCTTCCAAATTTGAATATATTTCGGCCAATTCTCGAGAAACATGCAAAGTCTCCATGAAATAACACTATAAATATAGACAGTGGCTACCCTTTTCGTTAAATGCTTCATTCATCCTGTAAATGGTCTCATCTCCTACTTCTGCCATACACTATAAATGGAAATCTCTGCTAAAATGGCGAAGATGTCCCTTATTGGATGATTATTTCCATAGAGAAAAATTCAATGTAGGGAATATGAGGTGTTGGAACCCTAGGGCCTAGTCGCAGTCCACTACAATCATATGTAGTTATTTCTGAGAGCCTAACAATCAGAGAAGGATTCATTCTTGTACTTATTGGAAGAAAGGTAAGCAATTCATAGTAGAAAGAACTCATACCAACTTAACTCAATAGAGAAAGGGTCTTATTTCATAATGTATGGATTTAACTCAGAAGAGAAAGGGTCTTATTTCATAATGTATGGATTTTCTTCCACAAATTTTAAAATGTATGGATTAATGTACGACTTCACGAATTTGCAACTGCACCTCAATCTATATAGCGATTTGGACACATTGTTTGAATTCAGTCCAGTGTCTCCTCAAATAATAAACCATACGAAATCAAAATCATATTAGTTAGACATGTCACTCACACATCCAAATATGCATTTGTAACAACATGAATCTATTTGGAAAAACAAACTTACAACGAAACAACAGAGTACCTATCAGCCCTTTTACACCTTACCATACTTAGATTTTGCAAGATCTTACCTTTAGATTTGACAGGATCTTACCTTATTGATAGTGTCCGGATTTTCCCAAAGGTTCTCTCTCCTACTCTCTATATCAATTTCAAGATTATGATCCATTGCAGTGTCTCCAACTAGAGTAAAAACTTTGTGGAATACGAAGCTTTCAAAGTTGTCTCCATGTTTCTCCCTTAAAGTTCTGAACAAATCCACTCCTATAACATGTCATTCATAGCAAATAAACGACTTCATTCGTAGGTGAAGGATTGACCAATGTATGAGTAGGAAGAATACTAAGATTCCTTTCCTCATTTTTAAATCGGATTTTGGCATACTTGACATCATTAGCCCTTCTTACCAAAACAAAAATGTGGTTAATCCTGTAATATTTTCTCGATGAAAATTGCACCAAGTGAAAAACAATTAGCTTCATTATTGTCAAAACCTGTATATATCATATAAGAATAACAATAGTGTCTGAAATACTTTAATAAATTTTCCAAATAAAAATATTGGTAATAACGTGTTGAAACTTGATCATACATAGGCTATGAATTTTTTTTTGTTCACAACTTCATATTATATCCAATACACAAATTTTCTTCAAGCAACCAACACAATTATTTCTTAAGGACCTACTTTATCCCTAAGAGAAACGCATACTTATCTTGAAACATGTGTTCTAAATGTGTATGCCCTTATAGGAATTAGAGGGCATATGCTTTACAAAGCTTCTAGGAGCATTACCCAATCCCCTAACACCATAGAGAGGATATGTACCCACCTTTGTCTCGGTTGCCTATGCTACTTTGACAGCGGGGTGGTCACCTAATACCTGGTAAAATCCATATCGAACGATAATTGGTCCCTATTATTTATTTGCCCACAAGTGACAATTATACACTTGATTTTCCATCATGTTGGAGCTTCATGTGTTCTGATATGCTCGAGCTTATAGTGTGAGGGTTGGTAAGATTAGGAGCTTGTTGTGTTTTCAGAAGCCTGAGCCGATGTTGTGTTCTACGAAGCCCCGACCCATTCAATACTTAAACCTCTTACAATTTGCACTTTAGTCACATAGAAAAAAGAAAGTGCAGTGGCATACAACCAAGAACATAACCATATAAAAAATCACAATAAGCCTCAGAGCTCAATCGATCAAAATACAAATGTATTTAATGCTTAAAAAAAAGCTTTGCTAAACCCGAGGATAGGTTTGAGATAATTAACCTTACTCATTAATACAAAGTTATGAATAGCTCAACCAACTTTAGCAAGTAATGCTAATATTGCATGTCAGGATCAACAAATATTTTCCTAATTTTCCTATCCCATGCATAGGCATGGCCACTTATGTACATAGGCCTGACCGCTTATGTAACATCACTTAGAAAAAACCATTTTAAATTGTTAAATTTATATTAAAAAGTTAATATTAACTATGACAAAGACTAATAATACATTAAAAATTCACATATTAATGATAAATAAATATAAAATTCATTTAAATAATAATAATTAATATAATATTTAAATAGTATACATAATAACATGACATATATATAGAAACCCATGTAAATGCAAAGGTGAATTGATATAATAAATATTATAGTTAATTCATTTGAAGGACATGACATCATTTATACTATTATTTTATTGAAGTTTTAACTTGAATACTAAGAAGTATGATATACAATGATATAAATAAAACATTTAATTACATTAAAGCTTTCCAAGAAAGAAATTATTCTACAACCAGCGTGATGGATCATGGAGAGGAGTTATGACCCACTTGACTGCCAAATAATTTTTAACAGCATCAATATCTTTCTCTCTACCTAACCCATTCATTTTGTAACCTTTAAACGGAGCATCAAATCAAATGCAAAGTAGCAATTAATCTAAATCACTCTTGCATAAATAGATTTAGAAAGTCTATTGGCTACATCTATATTCTTATTCTTAGTCAATATTCCAACAGCTAAACCATATATTGTTTTATTCTCCATTTCTATGGCTTCTTCAATAATTCAGAAAACATTTTAATAAAAATTGTAAAAATCAATTAACTCTAATACAAATCATAATTAAAGATAGCTTAATCTATATCATTAATATTTTTTATTTAAATTTCAAAATTTATATAACAATGTAAAGTCAATATCACATGAATAAAAATCCTACCTAAACTTGAAAATGAACATGATTGGTCGATATACTTCTCTGCCAATCTTCATGTACTCCTAATACATCAAAGCAAAAAAAAAAAAAAAATTATAAAACATGAGAGAAAACGTAACGTGTTGCCATTCTTTTGAGCATTTTTTAAATGGTGTTTTCACTTTACATATTAAAGTTCTATTTATATTTTGAACATGCAGATCTTCCATTAACTCTTAATTTAATATTCCATTTGTTCTAAATTTTCTTAATTTATTATCCCATTTGTAATCGACATGGTTTTTCTAAATTTTATTTTTTAAACTATTATAAAATAAAAAATATGTCATCTAGTTGTATAGTGTTTAGTGAGAGCACATGCACATGGAAGAAAAAGGTCGGTTCAATGTAAAATCATTTCTCACCAATGCTCGCCTGCAATTAGTTTTCTTCTTTCTTGTTTGTCTTGTTTGTCATGTTTTATGTATTTCAATATTTTTTCAAATTATGTTTTGTTACGTAAGACGTACACCTATTGATAATGGGCACAATTAATTACCTTTTAATCTAAAATTATAATTTGATGACTAAAAATTGAACATATTGGCATATTCTTAGTGGTCTTTCCAAATCAATGAATGTGATTTACTTTTCATAACTTTCTTGTATTTTTGAATGCATCCATTAACGTGTTTACTTTTTAGCATTTATCTAATCATATTAAGAAATTACTATAACAGTGTATGATTGCCACGTTTAAATGATTAATCTTTGGGATTACCACATTTAAATTTGTTGGCTTTCTTCCACTATCCGCAGCATTTCATTTTCTGACTGTAGGCACGTTTCATTTTCCGGGTGTCCAAGCGTTTCATATTGGATCGCCGAAGGTGAAAGACTATAACAGTATGGTGAGGGAAGACCATTGCTGCAGACGGGGCAGATCATCAAGCGTTTAGGGTTCAGGCCATTAACCTGCGACAGCAAGCTTTGGCATCGCGTTCGACGTTCATCAGCCACGGTTTTGAGTGACTGTGCTAATTAATATGCTCAAAGAAAGAATAGACATATGAATATTGGGAATATATTTTTATAATTATATTGTTGTCAACAATTTGAATTACTCAGGCTACCTAGACAAAATAATAAGAAGTTACACTAACGATTTTTGACAGAAATCGTTTTTCTTTGAAATATCAGATTCATAGATCACATAAGTCGAATACAGTGGGGTTTTGTAGACAATGGAATTCATATGTAGAATTGGAATTAGAATTGCAAATTCAACTTTCAGAGGAATTAATGAAGAATTTCAACAAATATTGATAACCCAGATTTTGATGAACACGATACTAAAAAAAAGGCATTCATTGACCTGTTATCCTCCTTCTTCTATACACGTATCAAACTCACAGTGAAAATACCACACACAGAAAATTGCAGATAAAGTTACACAGATAAACTTACTTGAGGACCATGGTGAACTTTTGGCTTGAGAGAGTCACCTACCACCATGATATTTAAAGGAGATTTTCCCCCAAGTTCAAGAGTTATAGGTTGCAGGTTGCTCTCGGCAGTGGCCACCATGATAACCCGACCTATTTCAGTAAGCCCTGTAAAGACAATCTATACAGAAACAAATACTTCTTTACCAATGCTTCCATGGTATCTTTTGTCAGTATATATATAAGATTATTGCAACTCCAATTTTTTCTCCAAAACTAATGAGCACATTAAGAACATCCGGTGGAAGCCCCGCCCATAACAATAACAAAACAATGGAACATTTCCATAAAAACTTCTTTGGGATAAGA
Source organism: Picea sitchensis (assembly GCA_010110895.2). Taxonomy (NCBI): domain Eukaryota; kingdom Viridiplantae; phylum Streptophyta; class Pinopsida; order Pinales; family Pinaceae; genus Picea; species Picea sitchensis. The sequence continues at coordinate 7,029 of SNQJ01S0263445.1, read as the reverse complement.
TATATTTTTTTACGTCAAGAGTGGAAAGATGGATAGAAATTTTAGAAACATGAAATGACTTACCTCTTGGCCATATGTGCACAATAAAGTGCAATTAGAGGAGTTTGTTCTGCACGTTTGATAACTACAGTCGGTCCACAAGCCAAAGCGACAGAGATTTCCTCTAATTGCACCAGACCATGACCAGTGAGAATTTCCACTGTATAATCTGACCAAGCACTTCAATGGGCTCGTGCAATGTATATCCATGATATTTCCCTCCCATTTTTAATGTTGTTCTTCGGGAAATTCCGGCTCTGTTGTTCTTCGGGAATTTCCGGCACTGTTGCTCTTCGGGAAATTCGAAAGTACCAGAAGAGCACCGAGCTGTTGATCAGAAAGCTACCATTCCAGAGGCTTGTAAGAGAGATCGCCCAGGATTTCAAGACGGATCTGAGATTCCAGTCGTGAGCGGTGGCGGCATTGCAAGAAGCGGCGGAAACATATCTTGTGGGTCTGTTTGAGGACACCAATTTGTGCGCCATCCACGTGAAGAGGGTTACTATCTGTGGTTTATTGAAATTTGATGCCCCCGCCTCTCCTTTGCTTCTTTGGTTTTTGAAAGTTGTATTTAGAATCTCCGATCCGCTTCTTGTGGAGTTGTAGGGAAGAAAAATGAAGTTGTTTTTACTTCTTGTGGAGGAGCAGGGAAGAAGAATCAAGTTGCTGTGCAGTTAATGAAAAAAAGAATGTCTGCACAGAAGCCACTTCTGAATGTATCAGAGCCAGGTTTCGATCCTGGGACCTGTGGGTTATGGGCCCACCACGCTTCCGCTGCGCCACTCTGATGCGTTGTGCAAAAAAAATATTCAGTCGATTCAAATTATAGTTTATAGAGTTAACAAATAGCAACTTTGGATGCGTAGCTACGCTAATGTTTACTGGAGTCGAATTAGGGTTCATAGAGTTAACAAATAGCAACATTGAATGGCCGAGGTAATTTTAATTTTCATTGCCACCTGTTTGCTTGCTTTTAGAATACCAATCAGGCGCAGAAGCTACAAAGTTGCCACACTTCCCGCCCCTGTGGAATGCTGAGTGTTAATTTTATTTACAAATTAATCGGACGATCTGTCTCAGGCATTTCATACGGATATTACATCCAAAGTGCTATGATTGAATGGTTTAAATTTTTGTCTATCGATAAAATTATGTTTGGACTCTCTCCTTAAGAGCCAGGAAGAACCAGCGGAATTGAAATTGCCAAACATACCGAGATTTTGTTGGGAATTTTCTTAACAAGAAAATGTGGATCCGAATTGTTTGTCAAAACGACCAGTGACAAACAATTTACCCCATCCTGCTGGGCTCCGTCAAATTCCATCCTGTTGGGATCCTCTGGGGAAGTCGTTGGTTCAACCACAGGGTTGACTAAACCCATAAACCCAAATCCATATGAAAATGGATCCATGTTAACCCAGATTTATTATTTAAAAAAAAAAAAATTAGAAATCCTATAAATCTTTTTGTTTAGCAATGTATTCGAAGATAATTTTGTTTCACTGTATTTAAAGATAATTACAAATTAAATTTTCATCACTGGTTGGTTATGCACACAGGGATCGACAGACGTGGGAGTTTGTCAATTTTACTAACGGAAGATGAAATATCTTCCCAGAGTCCGGAAACATTGCCTATCAACCGACTATGCCAGACTTATAATAGTATTGACGAATACTTGTCCACGCACTTTCGTTTGGTCCGTGAGGACTGCTTCGCCTCACTGGGACGTGCAATTCAAGGATTCTGCAAGAACATTGTTCCAGATAATATCAGTCGACACAAGAACTTAAAATTTATCGGTATCCAATGTGGGGATCAAGGTCTGGAGCACTGCATCCTTTTGAAAACAACAAAGGAAGAGGCAGCAATTCAAAACAAATGATGTCTGGCTCACTGCTATGCATTTCCTCAGATGGATTTCGGAACTATGTATGGGGAGTTGTTAATGACGGAGACAGCAAAACCTTTGAGAAGGGAAGCGTTGCTTTGAAGCTGATTCCCAGCAATGAAGGTAAGTTTGAGAATTTAGACAAAAACAAAACCTATGAAATGATCCAATCAACTGCATACTATGAAGTCTATGTCCATGTTTTGATTAAACCGAGGATTTTCAAATTGTACAGTAAGTATATGTATATGGACGTTTGTTTTTAAGTATATGGACGTTGCATCGATGTAATATCATAATGTAATCAGTCTGCATGTTGCTCAATATTCAGTTGCCATGTGATTTGTTTTTAGTGAAAAGACGCGAAGGGCATTTTTTTTAATTCACTTAATCTCGCTTTCACAATTCTAACCCGGATAATGATAATGATAAAGTAATTTAAAATTTAATTTTATGAAAGTTTAAATTTATATTTTTTCCCAATCCATAATTTATAACGGATAATGATAATGATCAAATAATTTAAAATTTTATTTTATAAAAATTTAAATTTAATTTGTTTTCAATCCATAATTTATATTGATACTAAATAATTAATATTAAGTATTAATATTGCACAATTTAATTAGACAAAAAATTTATTATATTATTGGTGACAAGACAATGATATTCTTAACAAAAACTAATTGAAAAACTTTAAATATTCCATAATATCTACTATGGATTTTACAATATATAAACACAACATTAAAAAAATTGAAATATTAACCTATTATTTTAAATAAATAATTCTCTTTTAACAAAGTGAAGAAATAGATAAAATGGGGGTCTATTGCTCAACATTGCACTTCTAAAAATATTATTTTCAAACATTAAATAATTAATATTAAATATTGATATTTAATATTAAATACTGATATTGTACAATTTAATTACATAAAATTATCGGTAGAGCATGTATGGATACCAAATTTCATACTTGACCACTTCGTGGATCGCGGGTTCTTGGGCTGGCGGGCTAAAAAATAGCTTTTTATTGTTCTGTGTCTTACAAATAGCACCCACAGTTCTGCGATATAGAAATTGACAAGCGGACTTGCGGGCTGGCTAGGATTTTATAGAGCATGTACACTTTTTGGATTACGGGTTCTCGGGCTGGCGTGCTAAAAAATGAGACTCTATTGTTCCGTGCCTTACAAATATCACCCACAATTCCGCGATATACAAATTGACAAGTGGACTTGTGGGCTGGCTGGCTCAACATTGTACTTCTATTGAGTTTCACGATATACAAATTGAGAGATGGACTCCGGGACTGGAGGGCTCTGAGAAGTGAGCAATACATACTAATATATACTTTTATAAAGTATGGACATCACATTTTATAGAGCATGTAGAGATCCCTTATTCCATACTTAGCCACTTTTTTGGATCGCGGACTTGCGGGTTGACGGGCTCAAAATTGGCTAAGGAAACGAAAGCGGTTGGTCAGACTTGTGATGTATATCATGCACACAGGGCATCCGAGTTCAATGGTGCCTACACAGGAACCGACAGCCATAAAATTCACGAACTATGAGCATAGACATGGAGCTAAGTATAGAATCAAAAATTGATAATAGAGGGGAAGAAAAAGAAGGGAGAATGGCCAAGTATAGAACAGGAAAAAGAAAGGGAGGTAAGAAGCGACATGAAAGGAAACTGCTACATAGGAAGACATGAAAAGAAAAGATGGAGTACAAATTTATTTATTTCAATATAGAAGCACAGGAAGTATAACTGACACGAAGACAAGTCAATATACAAGAAGATATGGAGTGTCCAAGGAGGGGAAAAAAGTTAAAAAACAGAGTTGCAAATCACTTCAACAAATACAGACAAAGTAAACAAAAAACTATTGGATATGGAACATGGGTAGAAAAACAAACCTTTACATGGATTCCTCTACATTCTTGGTTAGGAGTTCTTTGCGGTGTCTAGTTTTCCTGTTTGTTTCTATGAACAAAAGCACAAAACAAAACGGACATGAACATAGGTTGGCATGTAAAAAAAAGGCAAGTATTATGTACATACACTAAATAAAATAGAATAAGAGGAATAGAGTAACAGATAGTTTTTGAACCCAGGATGGGGTGACACGCTGAGTAGCCCCGCCACTTGGCTTAGAATTAAGCCATAGCTTAAATGTTGTAGGCCTCTCCCCATCCCTTCAATAGTAAAGATGGTAGCAGGCCATTACAACAGCTCTACGGAGGCGAGACTTCTCCCTCGTGCGAACGCACTAGCATTCAATATGACAGAGTTAAGAAGGGGCCATGTGATGCCGTCCCACGAAAATTTGAAAGTAAGGAAGTCTGGATAGAGCTGGCTCATTTTCTTCTTGGACCTCCCTGTCAGTTCGCAGCTCTGGTGTACTCTCCTCTATATCTCTACATCTCCGGAGGTGCCCTCCATTCACCCCTCCTCCGCAATGACAAGGGAGCAAGGCAAGCCTCGTCGAGGCTCGATTTGGTACACCCACAAAGCGCAGCGACAAAGAAGACATAATTTTGCACGCGCACTCTCGACGACGACTTCTATTCTCTGGTAGAGAGCTAGAGCCGACCGCATGGCACTCCATGCCACTATAGCTAAGCCTGTGATAGAGCGGAGTGCGCATACCCCTGCAATTGAGCCTAAATCACAAGCTAGAAGTTTCTTGAAGGGAGTGTCTGAAGAAGAGCTCCCAATTTTCTACGTCGAAGAAATACCATGCCCAGAGGATATCACGACCACCCCGAAACCTCAATCCATTGAGCCGGAAACACAGGCTGGAAGCAGTCTGAAGGGAAAGCCTGCAGAAGAGTTCCCAATTTGTTATGTAGAAGAAATACTGTGCCCGGACAATAGTGCGACCACCCTGGAACCTCAAGCAATAGAAACAAAAAGGGGGAGGCTCTGTGAGGACATCCCCACCTGCCATGCTGAGAAGGTAACAAACGATGATGAGGTATTGAACAGCGCCGACACAAAACTCCTTGGCGCAGAACATATGGCTCTCGTGTTCGAACTCCAAGGCCACATGGAAGACCAGGAGCACAGAGCCCTCCTCATGGGACAACGCTTAGACCTGCTCCATGACGCTTACTCCAATGCTCTAGAAAAGAGAAAATATCTAACGTGTGCACAACCGTTTGTCATTCCATCCAAATACATGCGTCAGAAGGACAAGGGCGACAGGTCACCGGGTATTTGAGTTTTTCTTTTCTAGTCTGGTTTTACATCATGCTATTGTTCAATGTTAAGACAATCTATAACCATCTGTCCCGGCTTCCTTCGAGCAGGACAGATGGCAAAACAATGTTTTAGCCTATCTTCCTAGACATATTTTGCCCCAAACAAGGCTAGTTTCCGGTAAAACGACAACATATTTGGTGGCACAACACGATAATATCTCTGTGTATTTTTGTCTCTGTTTTTCTGTCAACTTAATATAGCAGGTAATACCTCTTTTTTACTTAAAAAAACAAAAACAGATAGTTTTTGAAGAATGTACCTTTTTTTTTTCAAGTTCAGTCAAGTTTCTGTGTGTGTGTGTGTGTGTGTGTGTGTGTGTGTGTGTGTGTGTGTGTGTGTGTGTGTGTGTTGCAAAAAAATAACTTGTGACCAAAAACAATTACAAACTAGGGAAAAGTAAGAAGTTGGATATCTCGATTTTCTGCAACAAGATGGACATATATGGTTTGAAGCATACAAATATGATTATGCAATATGCGTGGTGTATATTTCATAATTCATGTGCCACGCAAACTGTGTGGTGACCAGACCAGTACGTGTACAAACCAGGGAAAACTAAATATGTACCTTTATAAAGTATGGACATGAGATTTTATAGATCATGTACAAATATCGCATTCCATACTTGGCCACTTTGTGGATCGCGGGTTCCTAGGCTGGCAGGCTCAAAAATAGGCCTCTATTGTTCTGTTTCCTACAAATTACACTCAGAGTTCTGCGATATACAAATTGATAGGCGGAATTGCGGGTTAAGATTTTATAGAGCATGTAGACTTTTTGGATCGCGGGTTCTCGGGTTGCGGGGATCAAAAAACAAACCTCTATTGTTCTGTGCCTCACAAATAACACCCATAATTTCATGATATACAAATTTACAACCGGACTTGCAGGTTGTCTGGCTCAACATTGTGTTTCTATTGAGTTCCGCTATATACAAATTGACAGATAGACTCCAAGGCTGGCGGGCTCTGAGAAACGAGCAATACATACTAAGTATGTACTTTTATAAAGTATGGAAATGACATTTTATAGAGCATGTACAAATCTCTTATTCCATACTTAGCCACTTTTTTAGATCACGGACTTGCGGGTTAGTGGGCTCAAAATTGGGCCTCTATTGTTCCATGCCCTGTAAATAACACCTAGAGTTGTGCAATATGCAAATTGACAAGCGAACTTGCGAGCTGGTTGGCTCAACATTGCACTTTTATTGTTCTGTGTCCTCCAAACAACATTCAGAATTCCACGATATACAAATTGATAGATGGACTCCAAGACTAGCGGGCTCAAGATTGAATATGTATTACACATTACATGTAATATGTATCGTGGGTTATCGAGTTGGCGTGCTCAAAATATCCACTTTTTGGATTGTGGGTTGTCGGGCTGCCAAGAAATAAATTGGGCCTCTATTGTCCGAACTATGAACATAGACACGATACTAAGTATAGATATGGTTTGAAGCATACAAATATGATTCTACAAAATGCGTGGTGTATATTTCATAATTCATGTGCAACACCAATGGTGTGGTGACCAGACCAGTATGTGTACAAACGAGGAAAAACTAAATATGTACCTTTATAGAGTATGGACATGAGATTTTATAGAGCATGTACTGTTAAGAACCAAACATCAATATAGCATATAAAAACCTCAGGAAAATTACTCAACGCCTTAAAAAAGAGATAATATCAGATAATAAGTCTCTTCGAGGGGGAAACCTCCTTTTACCCCACTTAAATGTTCAAGTACAAGATGATTCAAAATGAAAATGTCTCCTTGGTATATATAGGAGACTAGGAGGTATAATTACAAATAAT
>SNQJ01S0263443.1:0-12094 GCA_010110895.2 Picea sitchensis | reverse complement strand
ATTTGCATCAACCAACAATGTCACCAGTCATATGACATCAAGCTCTTAAAAGATGATGTATTTTGTGATGTTTCCCCTCTCCAAGTTTGTAATGTTCTTTTGGGCCAACCATATTTGTGGAAACGTCATGTTGTATATGAGTCTAGGCCTCGCAATGTTATTATTACTTTGAACAATAAATTGTATAGGATACCCAAGGTAGCCACACCCAGTGCTATTTCCTTTATCTCTACCAAGCAATGCAGAGAGGTCATATCTTAGAAAGTTAAGTTTTACTTTTTCATTATTCTCTCTCGAAATGAGAAAAATATCGTAACCACATCCAGGGTCTCTTTGATCGACCTCTCCACACAACAAAATAAAGTGCATAAGGTCGTGGAAGAATACTCAGATATATTCTCCTCACTTATCGGGGTACCTCTACACTATCAAGTCAATCACCCCATCGATATGACCCCCGACACACCGCTGCCTAATGGGCCATTCTACCACCATTCTCTGTTAGAGAATGAGGAGATCAAGCAACAGATCTAAGAACTGCTCCACAAGGGGACCATTTTTCCCATCTCATCACCTTGAGGGAGCCTAATTGTGTTGGTACAGAAGAAATATGGAACTTTATGACTCTGCATTGATTACTGGGCCCTGAATAAAAATACCGTCAGAAACTGGTACCCGATTCCCTGAATCGACAACCTCCTTGATCATCTCACAAGGGCCAAATACTTTAGTAAGATTGATCTTAAGTCTGGATACCACCATGTCCCGATAGAATAGACAGATGTATGGAATACCACCTTCAAGTCAAACGAAGGTCTTTTTGAATGGTTGGTCATTTCCTTTGGTTTGAAAAATGCTCCATGCACTTTCATGAGGATGATGGATGATATCCTGTGACCATTTACCAATACTTTTGTAGTGGTTTATCTAGATGACATCCTCATATACAACAAGACTTGGGAAAACAACTTGCAATATATTCAGTAGGTTCTTCACACCCTGCGGTAGCACCAACTCTACGCCAACTTGGAAAAATTCTCCTTCGACATGGTCAGGATTCATTATCTGGGATACATTGTTGATCAACATGGAATACATGTGGATCCAACCTAAATCCAAGTCATCCATGACTGGACAACTCCAACCACACTCACTGATCTTCAGAGTTGCTTGGGCCTTGCCAATTTCTATCGCAGGTTTGTGTTGGGATTCTCCCATACTACATGGGCCCTCAGCCAAGTAACCATAAGCGATGGTAAGGAGAAATTTATGTGGGGTTGGTCCCAACAATAAGCGTTCGATGATTTGAAGCGACGCTTGTGCTCAACCCCAGTACTTTCACTATCAGACTTGCAACATCCATTTGATATCAAGACATATGCTTCAGACTATGTTGTGGGCACCGTTCTCAATCAGAACGACCACTACGTGGCCTATCATAGTGAGACACTATCAGATGTTGTCCGTAAGTACCCTACTTACGACAAATAAATTTATCCCATAGTGCAAGCCTATCGTTAGTGGAGACATTACATTCTTGGGAAGGAGACATTCATCCACATTGATAATAAGCCACTACAGTTCATGTAGACACGAGGCAAATTGTAGAATGATCGCCATGAGAAGTGGTCCACGTAGTTGCAACAATTCCACCTCAACATCAAGTATAAAATGGGAAGCACCAACCGTGTCGTTGATTGCCTCAATAGACTACCAGTCATGACACTCACCACAGTACTATAATATTGTGTCCATGAGACCTCTGGATGGACCCAAATCTATGATACATACCTGAACCTTTCCACCACCTACCAAATGTTGGGCGCAAACACAGTTATCGCTAATTTCCATATTCAAGATAGGTTGTTGCGTCGTCTTGGCCATATCTGCATTCCATCAAGCAAGTGAGGGAAGATGATATTCGAAGCCCACTACAGTCGATTTCTCAACATATTCTGGTCAAGCCTCTGGTCACTGCTCGACACCAAGCTCACCAAATCCACAGCCTTCCAGCCCTAGATAGATGGCCAAAATGAGGTTTTAAATCGAATGATCATGCATATCCTACACATGTATAATTCCAAGAACCCTCACACATGGGATTTGATTCTCCCCTATGTTCATCATAGCTACAATCGATCCCTACATAGGTCAATCGACCACAACCCCTTTCAGGTGGGGTTGGGATTCCAACCATTGGGTCCCATAGATGTTGCACTACCCCTTCCGGTCACCTTGACTGACTCATCTCCTACTCCAACTGAATTTGAAAAATCCACTCGGTTCATTGTGCGGTTCTAGCACATATTTCAATAGGTCCAGGATATCCTACAGAAGTCCAATGGCAAGTACAAGCAACACCATGATCAACACCGGGTGCCACATAAGTTTCAGGTGGGTGAAAAATTTTAGTTGCACTTGTAGAAAGAGGGTATTACAAGACCCAGTAAGAATCTTATCCCACTCCATTATGGGTCATACACCATCACCAAGGTTGTGGGTGATAATGATTTCAAGATCAACATTCCTCCTTTCCTTGGCTTTCACCTAGTGTTCAACGTTGATATCCTTCGACCATATTTCCCACCATTATTGGACACCTCAGAGATAGAAGAATAGTTGACACCAACAGATATCAACCCCAATTTCATACAAAAGAAATCCAGTGATCATATTGTGGAAAAACGGATCAAGGGCACTTGCCAACAAAGGATCTAGCTTTATCGAGTTGTCAAAGCAGGGCAACTCTTGCACCAAGGCAAGTGGCTCACCTGGAGCCAAATTCAGCAGAACTTTTCTCATTTGATTGGGGAACTCAATGCAATGGATACAATTTCTTTCTAAGGGGGTAGTATTTATCTATATGGATTTTGGTGGCCTCGCACCTATTCCAACTGGATCATTTTGACAGTTTTCCAGTTTGGTAGTTTGTTTCCTAGTTTTTGGGTCCCTAACTTGCAGGGTCATTTTGAGGCCCTAAACAACGTTTTTTATGGTTCACCATAGTCAAAATGACATTTTATAGATAACATAAAAATGTGTAGTCCTCAGATATACCTTTCCAATGGGCTATTGTGCGCCTAAAACCGATATCGTATGCAAAAGTTACGACCACGGCAAGTTGATGTACTAACTTACCCAAACGGGCCCCACATGACTTTTGGCGCTTCATCTCCTAGGGTTAGGTTTTTTGGATGTCTAGGGTTTTTGAAATTCCTTTTTATTGGAAAAATTCCTTCAGAGCCTCATTGTAATCATTTTATTGCGAATGAGCGGAATTGTCACATCTCTTCTCAGAGATAAGCCACCACCATTCTAGCAAGCTTGTTTCCACTACATTTTACAGTTTCAACTTATTTCCTTAGTGAATAGAAACTAGTTTTACTGTATATCTATTAATTTGTGTTAAGCATCTTTTGATAATAATATGTATTCATTTATTTCTACAAATATATTCTGAATCAATGGTAGTATAGAGTTCTACTCGTTGTTCTTAATGCATGTCCCCAACGAGGTCATGGTACAAATAATTGGGTCTTGAGATTGTTTCTCTTGAGGAAAAAATATCTCGCACGCCATAATGACCTCTCATGGTAGAAGAAAATAAATATGACGGGACATAATATCCCTTCAAAATGTTTCTCGAGGAAGCCCTCATGCAACAGAGGAACGCGATGATGGATAATTTTGCACAAATACTTCAGCGACTACCAACAGGTGATGCATCTTCCTCAAATGGAGGTGTCGCCCCCTTTAAGGTACAAATCAACTTCGATATTTCTATATTTGAAGTTCAGATATATGCAGATGTGGTAGAAAAATGATTGAATGTGCTAGAGGGGTATTTCTCTGTCCATAACTTCTCGAATAGAAAAAAATTACTTTTGCGCTCCTCAAAGCCATCCCCCATGTCAAATATTGGTGGGAAACTTTCTGTGAGCAAAAGGAAACATAGGAACCCTCATTATTTATAGTCGTAGTCACTTGGGAGTCCTTTAGGGATTCTATTAAGAAACAATACTACCCTATTGGAAGTTATGACGACCTGTACACAAAATGGATCATGTTGCGGTAGGAAAGACACCAAGTGGTTCCCGAGTTCACAAATATCTTCCATGCCTTGCGCACGAATCTGGGTATCAAATATTCTGAGAAAAATATGGTGCTCAAGTATTGTGGTTGTCTACATAGATGCATCTAGGCCGAAATGGAGTTTCTGGACATCTCATCTTTGGGTGCGACCTACCAATATGCCATCAAAATCGAGCAAAAGCTCAAACAAAAGAGGCGGCAATTTGGGCCTGGGAACCCCTCACAACAAAAGCTAGGAAATGGAAGCCCCAACCCACAGAACAAAGGATAGAGTAAATATGGTCAACCTTAGGACAACTAGTCTAGGACAAAATCAAAGAAGGACACTGAAAAGACAAAGAAAGATATCAGGAAGTGGTGTGACTTTCATAAGATCCCCTGGCATAACACTATCGATTTCCACTTGAAGCAGTTGCTGGTGGTTGAGGGTAAAGCCTCTGAATCAGACGTGGGTTCCAACTCTGAGTTAGAAAAATAAATAGGGAGTCGTATAATTGATGCAGAACCTAGTGCTACCATTGCTACCACCAAGCTCTATCCTGGTGAACCGGACGAGCCAGAGGAAGGTGAGCACCTTTTTCATTCACAGATGTGGGTGAAGGATACCCAATTACACTTCATCGTTGATAGCAGTAGCCAGAAGAACCTCATCTCAGCAAAGGTTGTCAAGTGACTTGCCCTACCGACAACGTCGCACCCACATCCCTACACCATCGGATGACTCCACCAAGGAAGCGACATCCGCGTCAGCCAACAATCTCGCCTATCATACAACATCAAGCCCTTCAAAGATGAAGTATTGTGTGATGTTTCCCCTCTTGAATTTTGAAGTGTTATTTTGTGCCAACTATATTTATGGAAACATCATGTTGTATATGAGTCTAGGCCTCGTAGTTTTATTATTACTTTGAACAAGAAACTGTATAGGATACCCGAGGTAGTCCCACCTAGTGTTATTTCCTTTATCTCTTCCAAGCAATGTAGAAAGTTCATCTCTCAAACAAGGAAGTTTGTCTTCTTCGTGATTCTCTCTCAAAATGAGTGAAAGATTGCAGCCACATCCAAGGTCTCAATGTCCAACCTCTCCACATATCAGAAGCAAGTAGATAAGGTTGTGGAAGCATACTCACATGTCTTCTCCTCACATATCGGGGTACCTCTGCAATGCCAGGTCAAGCACCTCATTGATATGACCCCTAAAGAACTGTTTCCTAATGGGTCATTCCACCGTCTCTCTCTGTTAGAGAATGAGGATATCAAGTGGCAAATCCATCCCATCTCATCACCTTGCGGGATCCCAATCGTGTCAGTACAGAAGAAATATGGAACCTGGAAACTCTGCATTGATTATTGATCCCTGAATAAAATCACTGTCAGAAACCGATACTTGATTCCCCGAATCAACAACTTCCATGATTAGCTCACCGGGGCCAAATACTTTAGTAAGATTGAGTTGAAGTCTGGCTACCACCAGGCCCCGATAGAATAAATAGATGTATGGAAGAATTCCTTCAATTCAAAGGAAGGTCTTTTTGAATGGTTGGTCATGCCCTTTGGTTTGAAAAATTCTCCAACCACTTTCATGAGGAGACAGTCATCCAAACTGATCATAACCCACTCCATCCCTCCTCCCTGTTATAACCCTAATTTGCAAAAGACATGATTAATTGGAATCAGGCCATCTCATAGTCCTTATTGCCAAGCCATCACTAAAAAACTCTTCTTAAAAATACCTTTTTTAAAGGCACACATGCCCTACTCCATTACCACACGTGTGTACACGCCAGCTGACTCACTACAACCTATGTGTACCTACAAAAGCACGAAAAAAGGAAAGTTATTGATGGAACACACAGCTTTGGGTAAGTTAACTAAACTTTTCGGCCATGCATGGTCAGTCATTCGACAAAATACCTAGCCCTTTATAGCCTATAAAAGAAGAGGTAGGGGTCCCATTTGAAAGGAGGAAAATCATAGTAAAGAAAATCTACACAATTTGACATTCCCTTTGTCCCAACCTTTAGTCATCCTTGTGCAAAGAGAAGTATAGAGCAAATAAGTTGGAGTACAGTTGAAGAGGAGCCCAAGACCAATTTCGAGGAGCAGTGTCAGCCACATATTGCAATTTTACTCTTGTGAAGATTAATACAAAAATGAATAGTTTTTCTATCCCACCATATCATGTGTTCAAGTCATGTATTTATTTTATGATATTGTCACATCTAACATCTAACCCAACAATTAGTATATGAAATGCATGTTCGGAACTCTCTGTTTGTTCACATGTGAATGCAGGTCAGATTTGGGAGGAGGCTTGCAATCAAGGAGCGAGTGAAAACAAAGGGATCGACATCAAATGAAGGATTTAAGGTAGAGTTACCAGATCTTGTTTACACCTTTGTATTGCATGAATGTGGGGTTTTGTGTTGGGAGAATAGGAAAAGTAGAGGCCTTTTGAATGGTCATTTTCTACATGCATGATTAGAGCCCTTAAATGCTAAGTTCGTAGGAGGGATTTCCCACCCACAACAGAATTGGTGAGAGTACTGGGGATCTCTAGGGTTTTCTGGGAGTCCTTTTTGGGTATTTAAAAAAAAATTGTTTCATTACTTGTTTTTATAGTTTCTGCAAAAGTCTGAGCTAGCAGGGATTCTGGCCTTCCATACCAGTTATCCCTACTTTTTTTGCTTGGATTCATTTTCTTTTACGGGAGTCACAGAGGTACATGTGGACTACACAAGGCCTGCATGCGTGTACCTGTGCCCTACCTTCACACAACCCGTGTTCACACGCTAGCTGATGAAGTGTCAGTCGCGTGTATGATTTTAGAAAATTTCTTTTAGAGAGGTAGTCATCCTCTTCCCTATCAGAAGTGATCCTTCTCAGGGGTTTTTTGGAACTCATTCTAGTCTCTGTGTTTTGCAGTTTGTAGCTTAGGTACCACCTCAGATTGGTTTTGTTCTATGAAATTTTCCTTGAATATTTTTTCTTTTTTGACAAAGTAAGTTTCTGAGTCTTCAAAAGATTCTGGTTCTCAATACTAGTAGTCTCTTCCAGTGGTTGATTGCTTGTCTTTTCATTTTTGAAGAGTTACAGAGGTACACACAGCCTGCATAAGGTCTGCATGCATGTACACGGGCTCTAACCTTACACAAATCGCATGCAGACGTTGTCTTTTGAACTGTTAGCAGCGTACTTGTTGAGAAAAATTTTGTTTAAGGAGAGGCAATCATCCTTTTCCTTGTCAAGAGTTATACCCCTCAGGGTTCTTGGTATCTGTGATAGCAGTCGACAACTTAGGTATGATCACAACAATAACTTTCTTTTTCATTAAAAAGTTTTCCTCAAATTTTTTCTTTCATAGGGTTTTTAGACAAGTGTGAGAGTCTGTTTTCATCAGTTTGTGTGTTATTTTCAATAACTCTTTGTGATCTGTGCTTAGACCAGAATTTTTCTTGGTCTTTACTTTTCGTCATTTTTCCTTTTTTCTTTGTGAGCATTAAATAAAAAAAAACTCTTTTATTTCTTAGTTTGGTTAAATAGTTGTTGGTTTGCATAAATAACCAGGAATTTTTTTTCTTTCATAAGTTCTTGGCTGTTTACTTAGGACAATAAGTAGCTTGTAGTTGAGAGAAATCCTGTTTTGAGTTTACTGTTCAAAGATCTTAGAAAAATTGTTGTTTGAAAAGTTGATTAAAATTTTGTCGAGAAGAAGTTATTTTGTTTCCATCTTTCTATTTATCTTTTCTTTTGTCTCTCAAAACATCACTAGTTTCACTTTCATAACCTTGAATTAAGAAAAGATATAAAAAATAATAATTAATTAAAATCAACTAGACTTTATGTTTGTAGGGTCCATCAACTAGTCTAGGCTAGAGCCTTGATTTAGGTTGGAGAGGAAACTCTTCAAGGCTGCAAAACATACATAAGATTCTGTGCTAGGGAGTGTTAAAAGTCCAATATCGTGAAAGTTATACGGGACCCCCCTCTAACATAGGGGCTAAACATGAGGTCACATGTGGAAAGGTAGCAGAGACAACCCCTCCAAAGATGGACCAAGAATAGTGGGGAACACATATAGAGGGCTTGTTTTTGGATTCCGTCGATTGCATTTTCCACGGAGCTTCATGGGTCTCGAATCCATTCGAGGTCCTCAGTTGTCTTCCGGACCACCTACTTTCAATACCCTTGATAGATTTTGGGCTTGATACCCTGCTCATTGTGGTCCACTCGACTGTCTACTGTACCCACCTAGTGACTATTCACATGCTGGCAACCTAGTTGCCATTATTTTAGGGACTTACACAGGTGACTGTAGGGGTAGAACGCGGTACCTAGAACAAACAATGAGCCACACTTTGCAGGGTATACCCAGAGGGTGCTTCCGTGTTCGAGTTTCACTTTCACCGGTAAGTTTCTCTAGTGTTGGTTGTTGTAACTGTTCTTCCAAATAGTTTAGTCATTGCTTGTTTTAACTCGTAGGGAATTTTTATAGTGTGTGTTGTTTTTGAACGAATAGAAAGCCCTAGTGTGTCTTTGATCTTCTCACACAGTGGAGGATCATGAGCTCTGCTGGTCAGGAAGGCTTCTTGGTATGCCACTGGTTACACTGGAGCCACCCTCACCACCGCTAAGGCGAAAGCTAGACCAACAAGGGTCTTTTGAATCCATTGGGTCATAGGAAACTGTGCCTGACCAACATCCGAAGGAACCAACCATTTTCATACATTGGAGAGAAACCTCTTGGTCCATCCAAAACTCCAACCACTGATCTTTCAGTGACCATCATCATACATATTTATCCTTACGAGCGCTAGACAATGTTGCACGCAGCAATGGAAATAAACGATGCCACTTCTTCCAGGAATTCTCCTATTCCCACTACGACTGCCACCATAGTGGGTGTTCCATCTCCTAACCCACCGTCATCGGTTTGGGACACCATGGTCTCAACTGCCTCTACCTCGAGCAGTGGTTCGATCCCGTATTTGGCAGAGGCCACTACTCCTTTCACATAGAGTGCGGCAGGCCCTCCATTCTCATACAGGATGCCTAGCTCAGGTACAAGCCCTGTACTCTCCTACTCCACTTTACAGACTTTAGTTCTAGGGGAAGGGAGATGTAACACCCCTTTGTAAGGACCCATGGGGGGCACTTCAGCTCCCTTTAACGCTTTCTGTTATGGAGGAGGTCATATACCTCCTTCGTCCCCTTCGCTCGACGGTGCCCACCAACAATCCACCAGATCAAATGCACACCATAGTTCATTTGGACTAGGGAGTCAAGGACCACCTTCTCATAATATGCTGACAGGTTTGACACTGTTTTCTTTGTTCGATGCGTTTGGTAACAACCTTTCTCATCAGTTTCTTTCCCAACTGGGGGCAATCCTGGTCACAGACAACCTAATACTATGCAGTGTACTATTCTTGCACAGGGGGCAAACCCAAGAAATTCTTCCACAATAGGACCTTGGAATTCTTGGTAGGGATCAGTTCCCTCGTCAGGAATGTCGATCGAGGGAAACTCTTTTCACAACCAATGGAACCCCGGGAAAGGTGCAGTACCTATAACCATGGGATCAACATGTGGCTACCCTTCCCAAATTCCTCCTAATGTAATGCACACCCAACCATCTACGTCCTATTTCGGGAATCCGCCGACGATGTCTCCTCAAACGCAGAATCCGTACGCTGGTCATGGCCATGGTTTTTACTAGAACCCAGGCCAGCAACCCAACTTTTACTAGCAAGCTGGTGCCATTCAAAATCCAGGCCCCTTTTTCCATGGTTATCACCAACAACCCAAACTACCTTTCTTGGAAACCTTGCATTTTCCAGACTTAACAAGGTTGTTGAACAACCCTATTTTTCACGATCCTCATTGGCCCCCTATGCCAACAAATTTTCCTTCAGACATACCAACGTTCGAAGCCAAGTGTAATGAAGATCTAGGAGATCATGTGACTACTTTTCACCTTTGGTGCTCATCTAATTCATTGAAAGACGACTCCATACAATTGTGATTGTTTCAACGTACTCTCATTGGGAGTGTTGTGAAATGGTACATTGAGCTCGACCGCTCAAGATACTTTTCCTTCGGCGAATTGGCAATGGATTTCCTAAACCATTTCTAATTACCTGTGAGATACGACACTGACACAGAATTGTTGGCCAATTTTGAACAGACAAAAGCAAACCATATCTCTGATCACATCCAAGAATGGAGATGTCAGAAGAGTTTGATTAAGGTGTCAGTCCCACCAGAATTCCTTCTTGAGTGGTTCCTTAAGTCTTTGGTCCCAGAGTTATCCAAAGACATCGCAACATCAGGATTGTTTTCTGAAGAAGATGCAATCATGAGAGCTCAACAACTTGAGCTAATCTATTCTCAGTCTGGTCTATTGTACGAGATCTTTCTAGATGCATGACGATCAATATTTGATAAAACCAAAAAGAGAGTTGGACCACATGCCGATGGTATTGTTGGTTTATCAAAAACAAAGCCCACTGAACAAATGACAAAACAATTGTAGAAATTGTCTATCCAACATACAACGGCTAGCCAGACTACTGTTCCGGCTGCTCCCCCTACCCAAACGTCAGATGTACACAATGTGCAATCGACAAATCCGAAGGCCACCCAAAATCCTGATGGAAAGAAGAAACAACGTAAGAAGGGTAAGGGGGATAAGAAACCCACTAATAATGCTGGTAGGGGAAACACCAAAAAAAGGAAGTCGAGGTATCCATGTAATCTTTGCGCGGAAGACCAACTGACTCATCAATGCCCTCGGCTTGCAAAGGCCCAAAATTTATTGTCACAACAACAGCCTGCTATGTTAACAAACCCATTTAAACATGGCCAAAATCTAACTCAAGCCTCTACAAGTGCGGAAGAGGGTAGCCAAGGACCCCCTCTATCTTCAAACAATCCTGCATCCGCGAATGTGTATATTATGAAAGGTGATGCCTATATATTAACTAGAGCACATGATTACAGTAATCCAAGCACCTCTGAGAAAGGTAAAGAAGTTGAAACCCCATCTCTTCCTCTCTAGATCAAGAAGACATTGGGTGAAACCATGACACGCATCCCAAAAGGTGTGTTTAAGAAATCTTCTCACAACCCAAATGCAAGGGCCTCCCAGAACTACTCTGTGGTGGAGGATTTGTCTCAAACCCCTTGTGCGATGTCTGCTTTAAAAGTCCTCCAAAGATTCCCTTCCCAGAGAAAGGCTCTATTAGCCGCTTTAGGATCCATCGATACTTGTAATATGGGTACGATCACGCTTGATACGACCAACTTAAAACCTCTTCTCCCTTACCACGTAGCGTTCCAGATAGTAGTAGCTTACACCATGAAAAATTTTACTCGGAACATTTTCCTCAAGGTGGTTGATGAGGGCACCTCAACATGTGTAATGTATTTGGGGTGTTGGAAGGCCATTGGCCAACCTGTGTTGTCTCCGTCACCTACTCTTCTTACCACTTTCGATGGTCGTTCGTTCCAACCACACAGCATTATCCCCTCTTTTCCTGTGCATTTAGGAGGGAAAACCGTGTGCATCGAGTTTGAAGTGGTCGACACATCTCTCAACTACAATCTCTTGTTAGGGAGGAGTTCAACCTATGCTATGCAAGCAATAGTCACTACAATTTTTCGGGCCTTGTTGTTTCCACACGAGGGTAGGATCATGAACATTGATCAGTTGTCTTTCTCCCATTCTAACCCTTCATTGGGGGCATCTGTTGTCCCAATGATTGATAACCCTCAACCTAACTTTGTCAACATAGGAGTTGATTTGTGCCCACCTTTGATGGGTACTTTCGATTACCCACCTCCTCAAGGCGATGTTTAGTTCATATCTAACCACCATAAGGTTGAGGTTTTCCAAGTTTCGTCATTTCACACGACTTACTTTAACGATTCATGGATTCTTCCTCCCCCATCGGCCACAATGAAAGGGACAGGGAACCATGGTATGTCCATGCCCTTGTTC
>SNQJ01S0263439.1:0-12098 GCA_010110895.2 Picea sitchensis | reverse complement strand
TTCCCTTTCCTTTTGTAAATGACTTTTTGTTACTTCATGCTCTTCCATTTCTTACTGAGGTTTCTAGCTCTATCATTCTTAGGGTTCTTTCTTGATTTGGAGGGGAGTATGATTGTTTTTCCCATGATTTTAATGTTAATTTAACAATTCAGAATTTTAATTTAACGATTGAAATGGTCGGGGCATTATGAAGCCATAAGGGGTTGAGGCAGAAAGGGATGGGGCCAAAGTTTTGAGGGGAGGCCAGAGTAAGAGAGATGGGAGTATGGTTAGAGATGGAATATGGGATGATGTTAGATGAGATGGTGAGGGGAAGGAGAAGGAAATTATTGTGAAGAAGAAAGCGGTCCAAACGAGCTGCAATGTGACCAAGGCCATATTGTTTTTTGCTCCATGTGAACTTACCCTTGGGGAGTTCGACATCAAAGAGATCCTAGTTGGAGATAAGATCTTCCATCATTTCCCGCATTGGGTCTTTGACACAATTTCCCCCTCTCTTTTCTGAATTCTACAAGATTGTGTTGATATCCCCAGCTACTATACATGTTGTAAAATCTGAATTTTCTTTATAGGAAAGCAGGGATCTCCAACATTTAACTTTATCATATATCTATTTGGCTTATAAATATTGATAATGGAAAGTTTAAGGCATGTTTCCCTACTATGAAAGTCTGTAAGTAACCAATTATTTGAGAAGTAAGTTACCTCAAGGTCAAGTTGTGGTGTATCCCATAGATTCATGTTACTTCCAGACACTCCGATTGAACTTTTAGCAAATCCTTTGCTATTTTGCATTGCTTTTTTTCCAATTTGTAAAGATGTTGATTCCTCCATTTTAGTCTCCCAGAGGAGAATTACAAAGGGATTCTTAGATTTGATAAGATCCATGAGGGATTCAACCTTGGATTTACTATCAAAGTCTTTGCAATTCTAGGAGAGAATCTTCTTCATTTTTGGTTTGGGTTGAAGATTCTCGTCTGCTTGAAACGGGGGGATGAGAATCTATACATTTGCTACTTCCTTTTTTGCCCATGTTGTTGAATGAACTTTCTACGGATTATTGCTTTCCTAGAGATTTCTCTTTATTAGTTGCTTCTCTTGAATATTTCTTTGTCCTTCTTCCTAATTTTTGGGTTCATTCAGTTAGGATCCCCCCCTCCTCAGGAAGTTGCTGAGAGTTTCCTTTTGAAGGTGCAATTTCTAGTACTATCAGTTGACCATCTGCATCAAGGATTTCTTTAATGCTCTCATCCTCCTCATAATTTGTTTCTTCTTCTTGTGCATGAGGGTCTTCCCTAGGGGCGTTTGTGCTTGCGAAACTTAGCTTTGGATTGAAAATTTCTTCATCTTTCCATCCTATATTGGACTCACCCAAGCTTGCGAACTTGTTGTTCGAGACAAGGTGCGTTTCTTGCTAAGTTTTCATATTTGGGTTCCCTAATTTGCTTATGTTATCTTTGGTTCTTACCTATGGAGAAGTGTTATGGGTGGCAATCGATGGATGGGTAGGTTTTGCAGGGCCTATGGGATTTCCATTATTTTTTTCCCTATGTTAGCTTTCTTTCGGGCTTGCTGCCATTCCTATGTTGATTCTGCTCCTGCAATGGTCTGTTCTTGTTTATTCTTAGCACAATTTTGGATGAAGTGTTTGTACTCGTGACAAGTCTTGCATTTAAAGGGTAATTGCTCATAATCTAGTATTTATACATGATTCCAATCTTCTAGAGAAAGCTTGATTGCTTCTGGTAAACCCTTTTCCAGATCCACTTCTACACAAATCTGGGCAAATGCATACATTGACACCTTAGGTTCAGATTTATCAATATATTTTCCCAACAAATTCCCAATTCACTTTAGGACATCATCACCCCAACGGTGCAGGGGGGGATGTGGCAGGTGAACTCAAACGAGAATTGCAGAGGAAATATTGCACTCCAAATTAAAATCTGGTGTCCACCGATTCAAATATAAACCCCTTGATCTAAAAAAATAAGGTCCACTTTCAAAAATAAGATCCATATCCTCTTTGTGTTCAAAAAAGAAAGTGTAGAAACCCTTACCATAGAAGAAATGATTCAATCGACCTTTAATGAGGGGTTTCCGGTTCTGTACAATCCAAAGCTCAAGTTGTCGGGGAGAAGGCTAGATTCCTCTAAATTTCCCTACGAGTCTTTTGGCAATGTAAGCTAGGGAGTTACAATGAGCAATAGTACATGGGATCACGATCTCTGGGAGTTGGTCGAGTTTCTTCATGAATTGAGAATGCGTAGGGCGAGAGGTAGGCTTCCCCAAGGTGCCAATGAGCTGCTGAAATACTTCTACTTCTACGTCAAAGCCCAGATGATCCAGGTGGATACCGGTGGCCACCCACCTATTCCAACTGGCTCACATATAGTTTTCATCTTGGCAGTTTGTTTCTAGCTTTTCAGGTCCTAAACTTTCGGGGTCGTTTTAAGGCCCTAAACAACGTTTTTTGGGCACCCCATAGGCACACAATGGACGATGTTGAAGTGTGAATACAACATGTGTAGTTCTCAGATAGAACTTTCGAATGGGCTATCATGCGCCTAAAATGAAGATTGTATGCAAAATTTATGACCCCAGGAAGTTGATGTACCAACTTACCACATTGGGGCCCACATGCCTTTTGGTACTTCATCTCCTAGGCTTAGGTTTTTGGATGTCTATGGTTTTTTTATTACTTCTTAATGCTAAAAAGGCCTAGAGGGATCATTGTAATGTGATCAGATGAGTGCGCGTAGCCTCAACATCTCTTCTCAGAGATTAGCTACCATCATTTGAGCAAGATTGATTCATTCTACATTTTGCAGTTTTTGTATATTTATTTATTAAATAGAAGTCAAGTTTCAGTGTATCTCGGTGTTAATGTTATAGATTTGTGTTCCATTTCATTCTACTCATAAATCCAGATCAATGGGATCAGAGTGTTCTGCTCTTCATTTGTTTCTCTGTGCATGTCCCCAATGAGGTCAAGGTATAAGCAGTTGGGACTCGAACCAGTTGAGCCTTTGCAAGATCGGCCTCGCCGAACCTGATGACAGCCCATGGGGGAAGAAAAGAGAGACGATGGGGTAGGAGATCCCTTTAAACTATTGCTCGAGGAAGCCCTCGCGTGACAGAGGAACGAGATGATGGATAATTTTGCGCAAATCCTTCGATGACTACCAATAAGTGATGCATCTTCCTTGAGCGGAGGTGTCGCCCCCTCCAAGGTACATATCAATTTTGATATTCCTATTTTTGAAGGTTGGACAGATGAAGATGTTGTAGACAAATAGTTAAACCTTCTAGAAGGGTATTTTTTTGTCCATAACTTTTTCGATAGAGAAAAGATTACATTTGCACTCCTTAAGGTCATCTCCCATGTCAAATATTGGTGGGAGACTTTCTGGGAGAAAAAGGCAACAAAGGAATATCCATTATTTGTAGTCGCATCCGCTTGGGGTTCTTTCATGGATGATATTAAGGAAAAATACTACCCTATTGGAAGTTATGACGACTTATATACAATATGGACCACACTGTGACATGAAAGGGACCAAACAGTGCCATAGTTCACCAGTATATTCAATACCTTGTGCACCAAGCTGTGTATCAAAGACTTTGAGTGACATTTGGTGGTCAAGTACCGCAACGGTTTTCATAGATACATCCATACATAAATGGGGTTTTTGGACATCTTGTCCTTAGGTGTAGCCTATCAATATGTTGTCAAAATCGAGAAGAAGCTTAAACAAAACATGCAGCAGTTTGGGTCAGTGAACCCCTCACAACAGAAGTAGGGAAAAGGAAACCCTAACCCGTAAAACAAAGGACATAGAAAGGATGGACAACCTCAGGACAACCGGTCTAAGCCACAAACAAAGAAGGATAATGGGAAGATAAATAAAGACACTGGGAAGTGGTGCGAGTTCCATAAGAGCCCCTGACATAACACCGTTGAATGCTGCTCAAAGCAATAATTGGTGGTCGAGGTGAAAGCCTCTTAATTAGATGTGGGTTCCAACTTTGATTCAGAACCAAAAAAAGGGAGACAAATCATTGACGTAGAACCCAACGCCACCGTTTCTACCACCAATATCTATCTCGGTAAACTTGATGAACCAGAAGAAGGTGAACGCCTCTTTCATTCACAGATGTGGGTGAAGGGTACTCCGATGCACTTCATCGTTGATAGCGGTAGCAAGAAGAACCTCATCTCAGTGGAGGTCGTCAAGCGATTGTATCTGCTGACAACACCTCACCCACAATCATACACCATCGGATGGCTCTACCAAGGGAGCGATCTCCACGTCAGCCAACAATGTCTCCTACCCTACAACATCAATCCCTTCAAAGATGAGGTATTGTGTCATGTCGCCCCCCTTGAAGTTTGTGATGTTCTTTTGGGCCAACCTTATTTATGGAAGCGTCATGTTGTATATGAGTCTAAACCTCGTTGTGTTATTATTACTTTGGACAAGAAATTGTACAGGATACCCCAGGTAGTCCCACTTACTGCCATTTCCTTGATCTCTACCAAGCAATGCAGGAAGGTCATCTCTTAGACTGAGAATTTTTCTTCTTCGTGCTTCATGCTCAAAGTGAGCAGAAGGTTGTAGCCACATCCCTGGTCTTTGTGACATGTTTTTCCACGCAATACAAGCAAGTGGATAAGGTCATGGAAGAATACGAAGACATCTTCTCCTCACACACTTGTACCTCTGCACTGTGAGGTCAAGCATTTGATCGATATGACCCTTAGCGCACTGCTACCCAATGGGTCATTCTATCGCCGCTCTCCATTAGAAAATGAGGAAATCAAGTGCCAGATCCAAGAGCTACTCAAAAAGGGGCACATTTGACCAAGCTCATCACCTTGGGGAAGCCCAATCGTGCTTGTGTAGAAGAAAGACAGGATCCGATGACTCTGTATTGATTACCGGGCCCTAAATAAAATCACAGTTAGGAACTGGTACCCAATTCCCTTAATTGATGATCTCCTTGACTAGATCAAGGGGGGGAAAATACTTCAGTAAGATCGATCTGAATTTCGTTGACCACTAGGTCCCAAAAGAGCAGAGCAATGTATGAAATGTTGCCTTCAACTCCAAAGAATGTCTTTTTGAATGGTTGGTCATGCCCTTTGGCTTGATGAATGCCCCAAAAAATTTCATGAGGATGATTGATGATATCTTGTGGCCTTTCACTAATTATTTTGTGGTGGTGTATTTGGATGACATCCTCAGCTTAACCAAGAGTTGGGAGGAACACTTTCAACATATTCAACAGGTTCTACACACTCCGTGCCAACACAAGCTATATGAAAATTTGGAAAAATGCTCCTTTGACATGAACAGGGTCCAATAGCTAGGATACATTGTTGATGAGTATGGGGTGCATGTCAATCCAACCAAGATCCAAGTCATTCATTACTGGCTTGCCCCGACCACACACACTGAGCTTCAGAGCTTCTTAGGCCTTGTCAATTTCTATCACAGGTTCATGTTGGGATTCTCCCATATTGCATGGGCCCTTAGCCAAGTGACTAGGGGTGGTGGCAAGGAAAATTTTGTGTGGGGCCAATCGCAACAAAAAAAATTCTATGATTTGAAGCAATGCTTATGCTCAACCCTAATTCTCTCATTACCTAACCTGCAACAACATTTTGAGATTGAGACAAATGCTTCATACTATGTTGCGAGTGCAATTTTCACTCAACACGAACATCTTGTGGCCTATCATAGTGAGACACTATCATATATAGTCCGTAAGTACCCCACTTACGACAAAGAAATGTACTCCATTGTACAAGAATGCTACCAGTGGAGGCATTACATTATCGGGAAGGAAACATGCATCCACACTAATCATAGGCCTCTGCAATTCATGCAGACATAGGACACATTGCAAAATGTCTGCCATCAAAAGTGGTCCTCATACTTGCAGTTTTTCCATATCAACATCATGTATAATATAGGGAGCACCAACCACGTAGTTGACTACCTCAGTCGACCTCCAGTTGCAACACTAACGATGATGCTACACTCCTCTAGCCATGAGACCTACGAATGGCCCTAAGTCTATGAGAGAGATCCTGACTTCGCCAATACCTACCGTATTCTAGGCACAAGCACAACTGTCACTGATTTCCATCTTCAAGACGGGTTGTTGTGCCACCTGGGCCATATTTGTGTCCCATCAAGTGAGTGAGAAAATATGATTTGGGAATATCACTACAGTCGGGTGGTAGGACACTTTGTCGTAGAAAATACAGTGGCAGTGCTGCAACAACATTTCTATTGGTTGGACCTTCGACATGATACAAGCAAGTATATCAGGTTTTGCATGGCCCGCGCCATTGCCAAATCAACCATTAAGAAACAAGGCATGTACACCCTTATGCTTACTCTTGACAGACCCTGGGAATCCATCTCGATGGACTACATGTCGGGCCTTCCTTCAACCAAGTAGGGAAATGACTGTATTTTTGTGGTGGTTGATCGATTTTCCAAGATGGCGATTCTGGCTGCGTGCAAGAAGAGCATCACAACGTAGGCCACTACAAAGCTCTTATTCAAATGAGTGTGGGTACATTTTGGGATACGAAAAATCATAATCTCAGATCAAGACATTCAGTTCCTCAACACATTCTAGTTGAGCCTTTTGTCACTGTTGGACACCAAGCTCACCAAATCCACTACCTTCCACCCCCAAATGGATAGCCAAATCAAGGTTGTCAACAAAATGATCGTGCATATTCTACACATGTACAATTCCAAGCATCCACACACATGGGATGAGAGTCTTCCCTATGTTCAACATAGTTACAACAGATCCATACATAGCTCAACCGACCACAACCTCTTTTAGGTGGGGTTGGGATTTCAACCATTGGGTCCCATGGATGTTGCACTACCCCTTGCGTCCACACATGAAGAATAATACCATGCTCAAACAAAATCCGACAAATCCACCTAGTTCATTAAACAAATCCATCACATCCGCCAATAGGTTCATGATATTTTACAGAAGTCCAATGCCAAGTACAAGCAGCGCCATGATGAACATTGAGTGCCACACAAGTTTCAGGTGGGAGATAAAATTTGGTTGCACTTGTAAAAAGAATGCCTTATAGGACCCAATCGAAAGCTTCCTTCACTCCACTATGGACCTTACACCATCACCATGGCTGTGGGTGATAATGCTTTTGAGCTCAACATTTCGCCCTTCCTTGGCTTGCACCTAGTGTTTAACGTGGACCTCCTTTGGCCATACTTTCCAGCATTATTGGACACCTCAGAGATAGTAGAACAATTGACACTGATAGATCTCAACCCTGAATTCATGGAACATGCATCCACTGATCATATCGTGGACACCCAGGTCAAGGGTACTCACCAACAAAAGCTTCAGCTTTATTGTGTTGTCAAAGCGGGGTAGCTCCTGCATCAAGGAAAGTGGCTCACTCGGGGAAAAATTCAATAAAAATTTCCTCATCTGATGGGGGAACTCAATGCAATGGAGACCATTTCTTCCTAAGTGGGGAGGATTGATTCAGGTGGATATCGGTGATCACCCACCTATTCCAACTAGCTCACATACAATTTTCATCCTGGCAATTTTTTTTCTAGCTTTTCAGTTCCTAAACTTCTGCGGTCGTTTTACAGGCCCTAAACAACGTTTTTTGGGCTCGCCACAGTCACATTGTAAATATATTCAAAGTGTGATGACTGTTGGGTATGTGTTATATTCTTTGCACGAGTGTGTGTGGGAGATCTAGGATCTTTTCGTCAGGTGACTTATTAAATAATTGTATTAAATGAGCATAAACTAAAGTACACCATAAAGAAGGAAAAACTCAAAAGGAAAAAGACATAAGTATGCAATATGAACACAAAGAAATTGATAACGAAGTTCATCCCTGGTGGACTACGTCTTCGGGTCCTACTCTCAAATGGGTAGGCCTTTTTATTAACTCCACAAAAGAATTGGGCAAAATACATAAGTACACCTCATTTCGGAGTTAAGCTACATAAGCTTTGCTCAGATCAGAAAATAAACATCACCACTGCATTCGTGGCATTGAATTAACTAAAAATGACTATCTCCATGTGATCCGAGTCTGGAACTTTCAATCCCAAGAGACACCCCTGCCTCGGTTTTTGTGCCCTTCCTCTGCAATAAATGACTGGGAAAAAATCTTGAAATGCATGCCCAGTATCGAAATCCGTGCCCTAGTCTCTCCTCTCTTCTCTTGTACACTGACGAAGAGCCCCTTTAAATAATATTTTGTGGGAGGTTAGGAATAAATGAAGTGGTTGGCACGTCGATTAGTGGATGCTATATTAAGGTGTTGGTTAGGTGGAGGTCACGTAATCGAATCCCACAGACTCCCCTTTTAATACACGGTTACAACCATATGGGAACGCTCTGATAAATCTGGTGGGGCAGTTGGCGGAGATTCTGCTAAACTAGCGGAACAACGGCTAGATTTGGTGGACAGTTTTAATATATATATTTTTTAAATTTCGGTTGCTGGACGTCATTGGGCATTTTCCCACTGCCATGTGGCAACCCATGAATGAACCACGTGGAAGCCAATCATTGGATCACGTCACCTCGTTGCACGGTCAACCTGCCAAATCACCCTACCACGTGTCATACAGATGCCACATCAGCCTGCCACGTAGTGTATAGATAACACGTGTCCCATATGGATTGCCACGTGGCAACTTTTCATTGGTCCACATGTCAGCCCAAAAAGTTCAAAAATGAGTGACACGTGGTAACCTCTCGTGCTGCCATGTCATCATGTTGATGTCATGCTGATGTCAGCATGAAAAATTTCACCCTCACACTTACCACGTATGTTGTACAGATGATGATGTCATCCATACTGATGCTGACGTTAGCAGTATAGATGCTGACTCATCCCTACTGACTTGGCTAGGTTGACCAAAACTTTGATTGCAAATATCTTTTGATCCGTAACTCCGTTGGACAAGCCGTTTATGTCGTCAGAAAGCTTGTGACACACTCTTTGCGATCATGCCATTTTCACTGAGTTTTGGGAACTTTGAATTTTTTCCCTTTCTCTATCTGCGAAAGCCATTCTAAGCGTCCTGAGTTGTCTCTGCAAGTTCTAAGTTGTTCTTAGCCTTCTATGGATCCTTTTTGGATAATGCCTTCCCACTGAGAGATTCTTGGACCACCAAAAGCTTTCATCAATCAATTGGTAAGTGAGGGAAGAGTGCCCTCACTTTGTCCTTCTCAATCCACTTTCCCTTGCTTGGATGTGTGCCCTTTAAGCCTACTCGAAGATAATCAACATCACCCCTGCGTGAAGTCCTCGTCCTTCTGTCTAGGATGATATATTCCTGTAAATCATCCAAGTACTCAGGTGCAAACTCATCAACTGAAGGTATTGAAACTTCCTCATCCTGATCCATGATCATGGGAGGCTAAAAAAGTTTCATGTTCTCTACATTCACAATTGAGTAGATCTACATAGAAGGTGGAAGTTCTAAATGAAAAGCATTAGTGTCTCTTTTCTCCAAGATAGTGAAAGGTCCATAACGAATGGGATTGATTTTATTGCCTTCACCCTTCAATCGTTCCTTCCCGATATGAAGCCATACCCGGTCTCCAACTTGGAATTGGTGATCAACCCTGTGCTTGTCATGTCGAGATTTATACTATGCTTGACTCTTCTCCAACTATTCCCTGACTGTCTAGTGTATTTGTTGAATCCTCTGGATGAACTTGCAGGCTCTGTCCTCTGTTCGTTCTTCATTCAAATCGACATCTCTCCCATACATCAAGTCCAAAGGAACCTTGGGTAGGTACCCAAAACATGACTCAAAAGGTGAACTTTGAGTGGATGAATGTAAAGCTCGGTTATAAGCATGTTGTACATATATTATCTCTTCATCCCATAACTTAAGATGCTTGTTGTAGTAGCCTTGAAGCAAGAGTACCACTATTTTTTTTACCACTTTTGTCTGTCCGTCGGTCTGTGGTTGTGTCCATCATTCTCAACAAGCCAGTCCAAAAATCCCCAAGGAATCGAGTATCTCGATTCAAGACAATGGACGTGGGTAACCCAAAGTGAACCCAAACATACTGAAAGAAGATATTAGCAGTTTGCTCACCAGTGATATGCTTTTTACATGGCATCAATATACACATCTTGCTGAACCTATCCACTACAACATACAAATAGTCATGACCCCCTTTGGTCATTGGTAAACCCCCTACAAAATCCATGGAAATTCTTTCCCATGGATGGGATGGAACAATAAGTGGTGAGTATAGCCCCGATTTTCTATTAGTGGGCTTACAAGTAGAGCACATCACACACCCCTTTACATATTTAGTTACAATTGATTTCATTTGAGGCCAACAACAAAACCTCTGCAAATGAGCCATAGTTTTTCCTACCCCAAAATTCCCAGACACAAGAGAAGTGTGAGATTACATGGACTCATTCACTTGTAGGAATACATAGCTTCCAAAGATGATAGAGTAATTTTCCATGCAGACAATAGTTCTCTACCCTTGCACCATGGGTTAGCTTCTCATATACTTCTTTAAAATCTTCATTGATGGCATATTGTTCTACATATCTATCATGAGATAAAGAAGTATTTTGCAAAATAATATAAGCAACAATAGGAGGTCTAGAAAGCATATCGGCTAACTTGTTATTTGTACCCTTCTTGTACTTGATTACCAAATGAAGTTGTTCTAGAAAACCCATCCATCTGTAGTGTCGATATTGTTGCAGTTTGGCCTGTGCTTGAAGATACTGTAAGGGTTGGTGATCTGTATGTATGATGGTTTCCTTCCCTAACAAGTAGTTCTTCCATTTCTTTTCACTTTGAACTAATGCATACATCTCTTTATCATATGTAGGATAGTTAACAACAACTTCGTTAGAAGTTTCAGAGTGGCAACATATAGGCTTACGATATTGCATCAATACTACACCCATAGCGTATCCGTTGGCACCTGTCTTGATCTCGAAAGGCTATTGAAGATTCAATAGTGCTAATATTGGTGCGGTACTGATCTTCTCCTTCAAAGTGTCAAAATGTTTTTGTTGCTTTCGTTCCCATTGAAAAGTGTTCTTCACACTGGTTAAGGCATGCAAAGGAGCTGCTATAAAGGAGAAGTTGGGAATGAATCTCCTCCAATACTGGACTGCACCCAAGAAGCTTCGGATCTCGGTCACACTTTTTGGCTCAGACCATTTTAAAATTACCTCAATTTTGGAAGGATCAATTTTCAATTGTCCTCCTCCCACAATATGACCTAAGTATACAAGTGCAGTCTTGCCAAATTCACATTTAAACATTTTCACATACAACTTTTCCCTTTGCAAAGTATCCAATACTTTCTTTACATGCCTTACATGTTCATCCCAAGTCCCGCTAAAAATAAGAATGCCGTCTAAATACACAATCACAAAGTCATCTAGAAAAGGCCTGAATACGCCATTCATCACACACATGAAAGTTTCCGGAGCATTACAAAGCCCAAACGACATAACTAACCACTCAAACAATCCATGTTTGGTTTTAAAGGCAACCTTCCATGCATCTTGTTCTGCAACCCTGATTTGATGATATCCACTATGTAAATCCAACTTACTGCAATAAACAACCACTACTGCATATGGGTGGATTATTCCACAAAAATTTTCCACGCTTCCACTAGTTTCATATTTTTTTTAAACAAGGTGGGATTTTCGTCGCTACTTCCATGAACATTCGTTGCAATACTGACATAAATCTTAATTTAACCTAGTCGGGATTTTCGTCGCTATAGCGACAAATTTTCGTGGCAATAGCGACAAATTTTTTGTCTATCTCATTGGTCAGTGTTAACGGCTAGTTGACTATTTTATCTATATATACGTGACTTTAAGAGACTTTGCGACACAATTGCTATAGTTGCGACACTGTTCTTGGCTTTTGTTTGAGTTGCTTATTTTTTCCATCACCCACCGGTTGAACAAATCCAATTCTCGATCTACATAGCTTGGATTTTGAACTTGCAAGGTTAGTATGTTATTTTTTATTGATGTACTCATT
>SNQJ01S0263437.1:0-12094 GCA_010110895.2 Picea sitchensis | reverse complement strand
TCCTTGGGAGGGCTCTTTAGTTCCCTATTGGAGAGCTATTCTTACAATGATAAACTAGAAAGAAAATGGTGAAGTAATCCAAGCCTATTCCCTCAAGAGGTGAGTGGAATGGCCTATTGGAATGTTTCTAGAATGCTCCAAGGATAAAAGAGGATTCTCAAGGGAGGATTGAGGCAGCATAACAATACTATATAAATCTTAAATTCTTAGTGCACCCATGGCCTCCATTTATAGCATGCCTTCAAGGAATTATTCAATTGGTTCTTGGTGTGAACAAGGGACCCTTTAGGGCACCCTTTGGCTCTTCACCAGCCCCCCATTCAGATTCATATCATATATGAGGGTCAAATCAAGTTGGGATTTGGTCCACAAGTGGTTGAGGGGATGAAAAGAACCATAAATGCACCATTCACGGGAGTGCGCATCTTTTCTCGTACACAATCATGCATATGGTGCATTTTATGCTCTACGGGATTCTTTGTCCTGTGCATTGTGTGCGTGCTTCCTTTAGTGACTTAGCGCATGCCAATTTTTGTCCAGTTATATATTTTTTGCCTCTTGGAAATGCATTTTTGGTGCTACAGGCGAACGAATAGGTGTTTGGAACCACTATATTTTTGTAACCATTTGCATGCAACGTTGCGGACAAAATTTTAGTGATAACAATTATTCACTGATGTAAATACAAGGGTCAGAGATTGCAATTCATACCAACTGTTTGTAGGTAAGAAAAATCTTCCTACCTTACCTTTAATTCCAGTAAAAGATGAAGCTCCTTTCCAACAATGGGGTTTAGATTTCATTGGAGAAATTCATCCACAATTGAGTTCTTAACACAGATGGATTTTGACTGCTACTAATTATTTTACGAAATGGGTTGAAGCCATTCCAACTCGGAATGCCATAGATTCAGTAGTGATAAAAAATTTGGAAGAAAATACCCTAGCAAGATTTGGTTGTCCTAGGAAAATAGTCATTGATAATGCTCAGGATTTTAAATCTATTGCAATGATCAATTTTTGTCAAAAATACAATATTATTTTAGGTCATTCTACAGCCTACTATCCTTAAGGAAATGGGCTAGAAGAATAATTTGTTAATAGTTTGATGAATATAATCAAGAAGGTTTTGATAGAAAAAAAAAATTCTTGGCATATACACTTAAAAATGCTTTATGGGAAAACAAAATTGGCACTAAGAAATATATAGGTATGTCTCCATTCCAATTAGTTTATGGTAGTGATGTTATTCCTCCTATTAATCTTGCTCTTCCTGTGATCAAACTCTGGCAGGATGAGAATGAACTGACAAATGATATTACGAGAAGAATAAATCAAATCATTGAAGTACAACAAAACAGAGTAGAAGTTGATGACAAGATCCAAAAATACCACGATAGCATGAAAGCCCTTTTTTATAAGAAAGCTAAAGACAAAGAGTTTCTTCCTAGCGATTTAGTATTAAAATGGGAAACTAGAAAGGAAGATGCAGGGAAGCATGGGAAATTTCATCATCTCTGGCTCAAACTTTTCAAAATTGCAGTTGCTGAGGGGAAAAACTCATTCTCACTCGAAAATCTTAATGGATAGATCTTTGAGGTCCCTATAAATGGGTGTTATCTAAAACATTTCACAAAGTAGTTACTTCTTAGATTTCCATTGTATATATCGGATTGGATTGATATTGACAATTTTAATTTTTCAATTTTCTTTTCTTTTTGAAAATTATTCGAATGATTTGATTAGTTGTTGTAAATATTTTCAATAAAATTATGATTGCTTGACTTCATTTTAAAAATAAATTTAGAAAAAGAAAAATAAATTGCATTGTAAAATAAAATTTATTTGGTATCTAATCAAGATAATATAGAGAACATATTTAAAGCTTCTTGAGGACTACTGAAATGAAAATCATCTTCATCATGTATCATCTCTATTCTACAGGATTATCTAATGTTTTGTATTTCATTCTTTTTGCAGAATAAGATCTTGTTGAACAGGAGATGAGGCTCAATAAAAACTTGACACTCGTCTTTTCATTGTTTTGATTTCTCTAAAATCAGGTGATAAATAAATAATCCATCTTGCTGAAAATTCAAAAGGAAAATAAGGTATGATTTCCTATTCTTCTTTATAGTTCAAATAAAATTTAGAAATTGATTGAAATAAATGCGAAGGAATTTTTTTCTCTTAATGATGTTATCACCTGATCAAAAAATTGGAGATGTAGAAAAATATAACCCGAAGTGTCATGCTGATAAATTCCAAAGCCATCTCTGATATAAAAAACAAAAATAATAATAAACAAACACAAAAAAATATGAACAACTATAATAATTATGGGACATAGTATAGTAAAAACTTATATTTAATACACAAACTTGTGTGGGATTAGGATATTTTTGATTCAAATCCTTCAAATACTTGATTTGGTTATTGCTGCCTCTCCCCAAGTTCTTTCCACTCCATATTTTATTTCTCTTGTTTCATCCTTTTAGTCTTCATAGAAATAAAGAGACTTAGCCTGACTCTAAAAACTCAAAAGCATATTTTCTAACAAGATTGGGAATTTTGTTTTGTGTTCCTTTGTTTTTAATTGAAAAAGTATGTCTAGGATAATCTTGATAATTTTAGCTCTAATATCAGATTTTAAACTGACAAACTTTCTCAAGGTTTATCTCTGAAATGATTCAGACTCCCCAAAACATTTCTCCTATAGGTGAAGGTGTACTGAAAATTGTAAGAAAGATAGTTTCAGAGTATTTCTAAAATTGTAGACATACCTTCTTTTTCATTTTAAATATTTTAACAGATATCATCCCTTGTATGTTACATTAAATTTGATTTCCCCCACTTTAAAATGTTAAAATACAAGACAAATGGTGAAAGGAAATTCATAATTCGATTGCCCCCATATTTTCTAAAAGAGATGATGAAAGGAAATTCAATGGGAGACGTAGATAACTTCATCGGGGTACTGAACAAGATAGTTGGAAGTGAAGCAATATATATGATATTTGTAAGGATGTCACACACACACACACACACACACACACACACACACACACACACACACATATATATCATACTCTGTTATCTAGTTCTCTTTCCAATGATATTTACTTCCTGAACCAACTAGGGATTCCCTAAATAAATATGTTATAACTGCTTAACCTTGAAGTGAACAAAGTCAGTTGAAGTTTGATATTTTATTTAAAATTATTTTGATTATCTTAAACAATTCCGAAATCAATTTTAAGAAAAGGAAATATTTAGTAGCCTAACTTTAGATCAATCATGAATTGTGTTTTAAATATGTTGGATTTGGATAAGTTCATTTTTTCTATGTATGATTAATTCTTAAATAAAACTAGGAAATGTTTTTCAAAAAAGTAATAATGACTCCATTTACCCAATAAAGGCACCTGGTCTATTGTTCTTTTGTGCCTCACAGGGAGTTACAATCCCCATATGGAGCCTATGTTAGAACACTTAGAATTTTGAACTTTTATTCTTTTGTTTTTGCCTCTTAGAAATAAAATTTCACCCAAAAAATAAAAAACTTAGGAAATTGCCTTTAAATTAAATAAATATTTGGTTGTTATATATTAATAAGGCTCTTACAATATTCTCCATCGATAAATTGCACTAAGTCGACTAAACAGTTCTTGTGATCTCCGAAATGAAAAAGCCGCCCGAATTTTAAAAGAAAGCCTTTAACTGTCACTTCGGAGCTTTGCACTTTGGGAGTTTCAAGAAATCTAAACAAAAAAAAATCGAATCTATGAAGTCTCGAAGACATTTCCTCATGAAAATTTCTAAAAAGACTTACGGATGAGTCATCAAACACTTTCCTTTTAATATTTTCTTGGGCTGACACGTGACACTTATTTCTAACATTTGTATCAGATTATTCATATGATTTCAAGTTACAGGTGTCACCCCTCCTTTCTTGATACGTCACTGAGAATGAAGTCATCTTTTCCACATCACTCTGGGAGATTTCCCTATGGGATTTTAATCAAAGATTGGGTTCACGAATTGCCGAATTACGAACCAAACTTTTAAACAAATAAACTTCGAGAGCTTTGGAGATCCGGAGTTCTGAAGCCCGAATTATATATAACGGTTCAAAATGTTTACTTTGGAAATTCGACCTTCAGAGGATTTCTATCATCCTTCATCCAAAACCACAGAATACCGAACTTGCGAAGTACTTAAGGAAAATTAAATTTTTAAAAATTGATAAATTAAAACATAAAAGTGATTAACTAGAGATTAACTTCTCTGGGAATTCAACTTTCGGGAAAAAAATTCCCTGTCACATTCAAAACCTCTGAATGCCGAACCTCTGAAATATTAATGAAATTTATGAGTGATTAAATATTTGAATAAATATTATGAATTTCTAGGTAATAAATTCCATTATATTTTTAATAAGTTTTCTGTCAGTAAATAAATACGAAGATTGATAGACTTTATGAATAAAACATTTCGAATTCCAAGTCATTTTACCATTTGCAATTAGAAATTTTCATTCAGTATAGAGCTTACAGACTTCTCTTGTTACAGGAAGGATAATTTCATTTCCCTGAGGGTTATCGCGCCACATAAAGCTGCGAAGAAGCAAGATGCATCAACTCATTATTCCAATACAAACACAGATGTTCTATCAGACACCACTATGTAAATTACGGATACCATCAATTCTTGGAAGCATGTCTACAATATATTAGAACATGAGATTTTTATCTACCTGGACGATTCTGTCGAGGAAGATGATGATTCCTTCTCAACCAAGCTCCAATTGGTAGCACAGTTGGAACTGTATAAGATTGTTGCATGACCTAAGGTTATGCCATATAACGATATGATAAGCTAGGCTCTAGAGCACATCGAAATTCAAAACAAAAGCATTATCAGTTATCAGAAGACCTTTGTCGGCTCTTTTTGAATGGAGAACCTACAAGTAATGTATAAAATTTATTCTACACCCAAATATACTTACAATGCAACATTTCTCCTAGATTTTGAGAGAAACAAATGCACTCAATATGACAGAAATGGTCATGATATAATCAAGACCAGGTGGGGAAATCTAGAGAAATTCAAAACCCAAGCTCATGGTATGTATTCCACGACGTCCTTAGATGCTCATATCTTATATATAGCCATGATGATCTATTGTTTATTTGGGAAAAAGAACCATGCACATTTATCAATTGAGTGGGTGGCTATAATGAATGAAGTAGTTGAAGGATATACTTTCAACTGGGCTAAAATGTTGTCGGAAACACTGGCTAAGGATATTGTTGAGTATCAATCACTGAAATCAAAAGGGAAAACTACTCCTTTTTACCTATCCACATATATCATGGATGCCATTTGCTTCATGACCCCATTTCCCCTGATGAATTAAAGCTGGACCCTGGCTAGTTCTGAGCCTAGACATTTCTACCACTCCAAACTATGGGAAGAAAATGATAAATACTTATTTTATGAAATATGTCACAACGTAGTGGTACCTATTCATATATCTATCTATGGCCACCAACCATTTAGGATTTCAGAGAGGATTATGGGAAACTTAGGCACATTTGTAGAATGGTACATTAAGGAGAACTTCTCTTACATTAGTGTGTTCGATTCCTTTGTTCCTCCTCATTCCCTTCCACACTTTTTACCCGACAGGTTGGTGTGCCAAGAAGTGGCATACCAAATAGTAGCTGGAGGAATCACTAAGTAATTGAAAGCAGCTTAGAAATAGGTATGGCCAAATTTTCCAATTCAGGTTGGTATGTTTACATTGTTAGATTTTGGTCATACCAAATTTGAAGTTGCAGCCTTGAAAGATGTCAAATAAGTTGACATTAAATTCAAAATAAATGATCCACATAAGGTGGTAGAGAATCATTTGGCTCAATTCAACATGAAAAGATACATCCACGAAGATTCTCCTTATGATGAGATTTTTCAGGGGAGCTAGATCCTATGACGAAGTTCAAAATAGATTTCAGACTCTACCTCCTGACCAACAGGTTGGTTTCCTCAGCTTCCAAAAGCATAGACGAAACAATTTACCCAATATTTTACAAGGTGAGTCAAGGCCCTTTCCATCTTCCCAAGAAGCTAAACCCACCAAATCTCAGCTAAGTTGCTCCACTAAGAACAAATCTAAAGAAGTTTTGAAGAGTTCAGATGGATTATTTAAAGATATTAAAACATCACTGCTAGGTCTACACGATCAACATATATTATCCCACTTTGAAGATTTCATGAAGTATGGACAAGGTTTTTCCCCTTCAACACCATTTACTTCTACTGCCATCCTAAGCACAACAGGTGTAGAAAGCTCCACAACAATTATCTCTCATATTCCCTCTTTAACCCCTTTAGCGACCAGTTTTGGAACTCCTAGTTCAGACGTCGTTAATATAGATGAACATAATCCTATCTTTCTTGAAGAAATTCCTTCCTCAAGTTTCTTTTTGACAAGAAAAGGAAAGTTATTGTAAATAAAGAATCTGAGAAAAATTATGGAGTAGTTACTAAAAGGTAGAAAATAGTGTATGATGGAAAAGGCCAAAATGATCCCGAGTTTTCCAAAGAGGTTGGAGATTCACTAGGGGATTTCTCCACTACCAACCGATGGTCAGTGGATAATATGACCAAGCAGCTGCAACACAAATCTCTCTTGGTAGAATAGATGCAGAATGAAATGAAAAACACATAATAGATTGTCAGGACCAGAATGAAACACGACATAGAGAAAATCAGATTACATTATCAGCAACATATGAAGTAGTTACAGGAGAAACTTGAGATGATTTACCAGAGTTCACAGACTAGAAAATCCATGATTACTCAACGGGAAAATTTGATAGAACATCTACAGGCTAAATTAGTCCTTGTGGAGAAAACAACAATAGACATTACTGCTTTCAAAGCACAAGCATCTGAAATCAATGAGAAACTGGAAGTTGTCCAGAAGGATCTATATCAAAAGGTGGATACTATTGAGAAATACTATCAAGCAATAAATAATTTCTGGAAAGTATTTATATGAAAGAAAAGTATTCTAGTGTAGCTAGATCCAAGTTCCAGGAATTCATTATATGAATGCAGAAAGACAATATCCCTAGTCTCTCCCCTTTCTAACAATATGAACAAGTGAAGGGTCAAATGGAATTGAAAGTTTGCGAAAATAATCTAGAAGCAAGTAAGAAGATTGCCAAAGAGGAAAAGGAGACTTGTTTGAACACCCTGTCTTCTGTAGAGACAAAATTGGTTGAGTTTGAAGGAAATGATATCTCAGAGGCACTGGGGCAGATTGAAATAGAAATGAATAAGGAAAACTCCAGGGAAAATAAGGATAATATTCAATTTGTCATATAGCATATGAATCATATTGATTTGCTCAATATTAATGAATTGTTGGTGAAGCCTAATTTACAACATCAAATTAGAGCCTAGGCAGTAAAGAAGATCCGGGATAAGTTACCACTAGTACAAAAGAAGTTTCTTTCCTTTTAATTGAACGAGAACATTGAACCTTTAATATTTGTGGTATCCTTGATAGACATGTGTACCGAGTTCAATGAACATAGTAAAGCAAGTGCATATGGGAGAAAATGAAGGAGCATATGAAGCGCCAACACATCAAACCACAATTCAACAGTATCTGTATTTTGTTTTTCCATTCGGATTGTATTCTGTATTTAGAACATATATTGTGGAATGTCTAACTACTTTAGTTGAGACAAATTTTTGTATAAATAGATATATCTTAGATCTTTTCCAGGCTGCTTCTAGCCTTATGTAAAAGAGAGAACTTTTTGAATATTAATGAAAGTGCATACAAAGATCCTAAGTTTCGTTTCATTTGAGTTGTGTGTTTCTCTGTGTTTCCATCTCTTATGAGTTTTCTTTTGTAGTTATTGAAGAGTGAATGATTACAATTTAGTAATACCTCTACTGTGGTCATAATACATTAGAAGTCCATTCAATTACAATTTTTCCTCTGTTATTACTATGAGTGAAAACAAGACCTGTGACCTGTGTGAATTGTTTCATTCTAAATCTCCTTTCAAGGGTACATCTTATATTTTTCTTCTATTGCAAATAAGGTGATACTTATCTATAATTGATACCTTGCTTTGTTTTAACAATTTTTTCAATCATTTCTACATCATTTGAAATTAAAATTACGACTCAGATAATGAGATACAACCTCTGTATTGTCTTATCATAAATTTCACTTAAAGTTATTTCTCAAAAAACTAAAGATAGAAGAAAGCACTTAGAAAACATTTTATTTAAAGTCTTTGATTCTTGACATTATTCTTTGAGCTTAGAATCAATCTTAGGAACATCACTACTTATGGATTCGGTTACAAAGGAAGATTAGGATTGGAAAGAGTGTTGGAAATGCATGGCTTTGTTGATGTAGACTAGGATGGAGATATGGATCACATAAGATATACAAGTGGTTATGTGTTTAACTTATTTGGTGGAACAATCAGTTGGATGAACAACTAATAGTTTGTAGTGGCACTCTCAACTACATAATTTGAATACATGGCAACCACTCATGAAAGAAAGGAAGAAGTATGTTTATATAGATTGTGTTCAGGTATTGGGTTGGTACAACAAGTTGTAAGGATAGATTGTGATATTCGAAATGTAATATTATTTGTGAGGAGCCCACATTATCATTCTAAGAGAAAGCATATCGATGTTCAATATCGTTTTGTGAGATACATGGTTGAGGAGAAGAACATGTTGTTGGTGAAGGTGGAAACTTTGGATAATGTTGCATATTCATCAATAAAGTCTATGTGAACTGAAAATTTATCTTGGTGTAGAGAATCAATGGGCACTTCTTCACTGGATTGTTGATCATGAAATCGTGTGACCGCTGTATGGAAAGAAAACAATAAGTGGGAGAATGTTGGGTATGCGTTATACTCTTTGCACGATTGTGGGTCCCCCTATTAGGGGTTTCGGGTGCAGATCCCCTGAAATGTTTTTTTGGAGGTTTTATTCACCAATTTTTTGGGCGGAATTTCACCTTTGGCAAGGGAAATTGTTCTCTTTTGGTAGTTTAATGGAACATGGTATTTCAGCCCATGGTTTTTTTAATTTGGTTAAGAAATTAAGGTTGTAATCTAATATGATTGAATGGATTAGGAGTTTTTTGGATGTCATGGGATCTTATATATTGTATGGTAAACAATGAACTATTATTATGAATAGAATTAGAGGAGTGGATCTAAAACAGGTTGTTGGTTTTCTCGATTGGGTTTCTAGGGTAAATATCTATGTATATGTGTGATTCCAATTTTTTTATTTTATGTGTCAAGAATTTATGTTTTCATTGTGTTAAATGTAAAAGGTTTAAGACTTACACATTAGAGTTATAGAGAGAATTCGATGAGGAAAAGAACCCATCTCATGGAGAGGCTTGGAGCCCATCAACTACCATTGACTCTCACCAAGGTCATATACATGATTTTTTCTTTTCCATTGGAAATTAATATACATATCATTTCTTCTTCCCATTTCTTTTCATTTGAGTGGTATTTTTATGGTAAAGTTCATAATTTAATTATACTTATACTTTTCTATTTCTTAGTTATTGTTGCATTTTTTTGTGCTTGTCCCACATCTCACATTTGTTTGTGTTTTTCTTTAAAAACTATCTCAATCAAGTGGTTTGGTATGAATCTAATTCTAGAATGACAACATACTCTCCAATGTTATTTTGGTATCATAACCTTGCTATTTTTTCTTCTTTTGAAATGCATCCCCGTGGCTTCTCTATATAGATGAACAATGGAACCCTAATATTGAACTAGCTTCTATAAAAAATCATCCCATTCATTATTGAGAGTCAATGTTCATAATGAGCATTAAGTATGGTTAATTAATTAGAATATATGAATATGGGGTATACAAATAAGTCCACGTGTTTCCACTATACTCTCTAAACAAGAACACACATTTATGAACCATGGACTAGCCTTTTTTTGTGTTTACAAGGGTCACATGTTTCTCAAAGGATTTACCACATGAATAGTGAAGGAAGTTGATGCAGGAGCATCATCTTCATCATTTAATGAGGCTTAGTGGAATATGAATCAGCATCCAGTGCAACGCACTTTAAATTGGTTTGGATCCCAAGGAGGGCATGTGAATTTAATTTTGAGGCCTTTGTAATTAAAGATCCCATGAGATCTTTGGTCTAGAGCCATTATATATGCTCCAGGATGTTGTAATTATCTTTAATGCATGTAGGATTGTACATAATTTGAGCGTCGACTCATATCTAATATTGTAAATGTTCATTTATTGTAATAATCTTAGTGGTAGGATGATTTTAATTGTGATATGAAAGAACTAGAATAGTCTAGAGGGAAGGGTTCAGATGCCCCTTCATGTTTAAATCAATGTAATCTATGACCAAAGGAAGCTGTTGAAGGTTGTTTGAAACTATTGTAAATTGTTGTTGAAGAAATATATAAGAAGAAGAGAATTTCTCTCAAATCCTGAGAGGAGACTGTAAAATCCATTTTATGTCCTTTGTTCTTTGTGTGATGGAATGGACATTGTTTTATTGCATTTATTCATCTATAAGTGTGGATGATGTTTGTTTGGATGAATGAACTTATGATTTAGTTATCAGTTTCAATTTTTTCTCTTCTGAGAATCATCATGCAAGGAGTGCACAGTGCCAATACAAGGAGTGTATAGGATGAACCATTTACAAGTTAAGAAGATCAAGAGAGGTAGTGTGATTCTGCACAGAGAGAGCTCAAGGAGTGTGTAGGTGACTTTCAAAAGTCCCAAACTCAAGAGAGATAGTGAAATTTTTCACATAGCAAGCGCAAAGAGTGTGCCTACACTCAGAGTAGTATAAAATCTCAAGGGGAGATCAAGGCAAGGAGTGCATAGAGTCAACACTTCATTAAGTTTGGATAAAGATCAAGAGAGTTAGCACAAGGAGTGTGAAGGTGACTTTCAAAAGTCCCAAGATCAGGAAAGAAGCGCAAAGTGTGAATATAAGTGCACTGCCTAAATGTGAACGAAAGATTAGGAGGGATAACAAGTATAAGTTTCCAGGGAGGAACCAAGAAGAGGATAATTCCTTTATTTAGGGTAAAACAGGAGAGATCTGTTCGAGAGGAGTATAAATCCATCACAACCATTTGATCAGGAGAAAGAGTATGGTTGTTAAGACCTAGTTCCTTCAGACTTTGATGCTCCAACAAATTTGAGTTGTTCATTGCAAGTAAGGCACGGAGCCCCGAAGCTCTGAAGTCCCAGAGTGAATCTCCACCGTAGATCAATGGGTGAGTGCAAATCATTGGATCCCCGAGTGGTTCTGCGATTCAACACTCTACTTGAAATTGGTCATTGTTGCATAGAGTGGAAAATCCCTTGAAGCTCTGAAGCCCAAAGTTAATCACGATCGTAAATTGGTGGGTGAATGTGAACCATAGATCTACGATTTATTCGAAATTCGTATATACAAGTGGTTTTGGGTGATAGTTGTATGGTGTGGAAAAGTCTCGAATCCTGGAGCCCCAAAGTTAGTACCAATTGTAGATCGAGAAAAGGAGACATATTTAAATCTACCATTTGATTAACCCTTGATTTTACATTGGAGCATAGTGGAAGGATAGGGTAACACCTATACCCGCTAGTTAAGTTACTTTATGATTAGATTCAGCCAGTAGAAACCCTAGTGCATTTGAGTGGATTTTCACAATTGGGGAATTCTTCCAGAGCCCTAGATATCGGAGTAAACCTAGACCATTTATATAGACAAGGAGTGTGGACCGTTCATCCCTGAACTCTTCGAGAGTTCGTTAGTTCAACTATTAGGGAGAATTTTGTTGGTTGAGGTTGGAGCGAAGAAATGTCGAAGGTCCAAAGTCCTGGAGCACCGAACAAACCTTTAGTTAAACACTTAATGCTAAGTTGTGGTCACATGCACGGGTCACCAGGACCAAAGGGACCCTCGCAGATTTGAATTTCATTATTTTTTAAGAGAAGCATGTGGGTAAGGTAAAAGTAGGGGTCGGTGGGATCCC
>SNQJ01S0263436.1:0-12095 GCA_010110895.2 Picea sitchensis | reverse complement strand
CATCCCATATATGGATCAATTGCACCAAGAACCCAGAGTACCCCTTCAGGGATGTAGCCTCCTCATAGTACTTAAGGAGGCCTACATTCCTCAGGAGGATTTGGGTCGATGTAGTAATAGGGCAAGGGTGCAAATCCCTCTCCCTCTCCCTCACCTCCCAATCTCATACAACATTGTACAGGTCAACCCTATGCTCCTTCTCTTTCTCCTATTGTTTCTCTCTCCATTGACGTCTCTACATGATTAACATATAAAATACATCATCCTCATACATAAAACATAAAAAAAAAAATTAGTAAATGAGAAATTTATTTATAAATACAGAAAAATAACTTTCGTAAAAAAATAAGTAAATTTCATTATCGGTGTGCCCAAAAAATAGTCAAGCACCACCCGTGGTGTGTATCTTAATTTTGAGCACCGTCTACGGTGTGCACATGTAACATAACACACCGTATAAAATTTGTTATATTATTTTATGTGGTGCGTTGTATAACTATATTGCACTGGTGCGTTAATGTCAATCGACGCACCACCTAAAATAATAAAAAATTAAAATCCTAAAGCACTGTAAAACCATTTTTAATTTTTTTTTATTGGAGTGTGCACCCTTTCCCGACATGCACTGGTGTGTTACAAGAAAGACGACACACCACA
The DNA here is from genome assembly GCA_010110895.2 of Picea sitchensis. Taxonomy (NCBI): domain Eukaryota; kingdom Viridiplantae; phylum Streptophyta; class Pinopsida; order Pinales; family Pinaceae; genus Picea; species Picea sitchensis. Next base: position 11,438 of record SNQJ01S0263436.1, on the reverse strand, counting down.
CCAACAATATTTAAAAAATTGATAATTACGGTACTTTGGCATTTAGGATCTATTTTTTTACGGTGGTGAAATGGGTAATCCTTAATGCATCGGTGCATATGTTTACCAACGCATGGGTGCATACATTTACCAATGTACCACATAAAATAATTTATCTGATTTATGCGATGCATCGTTTAACATAATGCCTCGGTGTGTTAACATTATTTTGACACTACAAAAAAAATCAACTATATTATTTTAGGCAGTGCATCAGTAAAATTACGCTCTGGTGCATTAATGATTACCCAACGCACTAGTGCGTAGAGTTTATAAATGCATTGTTGAAAAAAAATAGGCATGGTGTTTCAGTGCACCCTGTAAATTTTCAAGGTGCACCGTCCACGATGCGAACCGAATGAATCGAACGCACCGCACAATTTTTATTTTTTTTTAAACAGTGGAAATTTAAGTGAATTTTGAATTTTAATCCGCTAAAAGTTTAAGTTATAAAGACATAAAGACATTACCTGGACATTTCCTCATTGGGGAGGCATGGTTGCCACGTAGTCCAAAAAACCAAATTTTCCCACCGTTTGGAAAAATTTGAAAGCCACACACTGAGCAATGGATGGAAGGAAGGAAAGAAAGGGAAGCATCAATGACAGGGTGCTTCAGAGAGGCAAAAGTTGCATTGTTGCCTACAACACAGAAAAAAGTAAAAATGAATTTTACAGTCGGTAATTATTTTTTATTTAACCCTGTTATCGTGTGCTTGATTATTAAATGCATCGGTGTGTCAATATTTAAGTAGCGCACCAGAGTATATATATATTTTAAATAACCCTACCACGGTGCACTATTTTTTAGAGAAACGGTGTGCACCAGAGTTTTCTTTTTTTAAATAACCCTACCATGGTGTGCCATTTTTTAGAGCAATAGTGCACACCAGTGCGTCAATATTTATGTAGCGCACCAGAGTATTTTTTTTTTAATAACCCTACCATGGTGCATCATTTTTTAGAGCAACAATACACATCGGTGTGTCAGTATTTAAATATCACACTGAAGTATATTTGTTTTTAAATAACCCTACCATGGTGCACCATTTTTTAGAGAAATGGTGCACACTGGTGCGTCAATATTTAAGTAGTGCACTGGGGTATACATTTTTTTGAAATAACCCTACCATGGTGCGCCCTTTTTCAGAGCATCGGTGTGTTCATAGTAGAAAACACACTGATGTGTTATGTATTTATAAAAGCATCGTAAAAAAACATCCGCTAAAACCTTCGCCCACTCACCTCCGCTAGTGTCCTCCACTATAAACTGATTTTTGGGCTATTTCTATAGGGGCTTCCTCCAAAACCTTCGCTAGAGGGTCTTTTCATTGTAGTGTGATCAATAGAGGTTTTTGGGGAAAAAATCACTCTTGATATTTTAAAGGAAGAATATGTAGCTATCAAAGGAGGTTTGAAATTTACTTGAAATAGATAAGAGATTTGGGGTACCTCAAAAGAGTGGATGTATTAGGGGATTTATTCACATTCATATTGGAGCATGGAAGTTTTATAGATTTTGAGTCAATTAAATTTATTCCCATGTGGGGGAACAATATATTAGGGGTTGAAGGAGTTAATTCAAAGAATCTAGATTTTGTATGCATGGGCCCTTTATGGAGAAGGTGGATAGAATGAGATTTCAGGTTGGAAGTGGTTGAGGTTTAGACCAAAGTCTTGTTTTCCTGCAAATAGAGTTAAATGATGGAAATCCCTCTACTCCATTCAAATTTAATTCCATTTGGTTCAAGTAGGAGGAGTTTCAGAAGTTTATTAAAGATTAATGGAAACTTTATGATCAGATTTTGAAGACCCTAGTTTGTGTTCAATTTGTAGACAATATGAAAAACATTAAGCTCAAAATGATGAATTGGGCTATAGAAAGACACAAATATAGAGATAAGGTGTTAAAGGAGGTTGAGGAAGAGATAAATAATATCCATAGGAATAATGCAATGGGGGTATTTAATGGATAGGAAACAATGAAATTGAATGAGATAGAAAATAAGTTATGGGGGTATTTAATGGATAGGAAACAATGAAATTGAATGAGATAGAAAACAAGCTGAGGAGGATGTTGAAAATAAAATAATTTGAATAGAGATTGAAGAGTAGGGAAATCTGGTTAAAGCTTGTAGATGAGAATACAAAATTCTTCGATCATTTTGCAAACCATAGGAAAATAATAAACATGATCTGGAAGATAAAATATGAGGAGGGGTCTTGGGTAAGAATACACATGAATATAGTTGCTATATGGTTAGGCACTTTTAGAATATTTACAAGGACCCTGAGCAAGTAAACATTGCCAAAATTGTTAAAATAACATCATACTTTCCTAGATTTGTCGCATAAGAGAAAAATATGAATCTTTTAGAGGAAGTCTCAAAGGAGGAGTTGAGTTTTGTGTTGTTTTATTTTAAGAAGGATAAGAGTCTAGGCCCTAATAGGTGGACCATTGAATGTTTCCTTAGTTTCTATGAACTAGTTGAAGAGGATTTAATAAGGTTTATTGAAGAATTTAATTCCTTTAAAAGGATGCCTATGAGTTTCGATGCAACCTTTATTGCACTTATTATAAAGAAGGAAAAATATGACTCTTTTGATTATTTTAGGCTCATATCTCTCTGTAATTTTATTTACAAAATTATAGCAAGGGTACTTGCTATGAAGATTAAAGGTATTATATCTAGAGAAATTCACTAGAATAATTTGGTTTTCTGGAGGACATGAAAATATATGAGGCTATTGGTATTGCTCAAGAGGAGCTTCATTATATAAAGACTAAAAATAAGTTGGAAATGGTTATAAATTTGGATATGTCAAATATTTATGACATAAAAAATTGGTTATATTTAAGGTTAATATTGATTCATGCGGGGTTTGATCTTTATGTTGTTAACTAGATCATGGGATGTGTCAATTCAATTATTTTTTCTCTATTGGTTAATGGGGTATCATATAATTTCTTTACGCCATCTAGAGGAATAAGACAAAATGTCCCTTTTCTTCTCTATCATTTATATTGGTAGATGAGGCTTTGAGTAGGGTTGTCATGGAAACAAAAAGAAGAAGCAATATCCATGGAATAAAGAGAGAATATGTGTTGTTGACTCATCTTTTATTTGTAGATGATATTTTGTTGTTCCTAAATGGATGTACAAGGAAAGACAAAAAGTTTTAGGAGATCCCACATACTTTCTCTGTGTCTACCAGAATGAAGGTGAATGCGCATAAATATTCTCTCAGTTTCAATGAATTGAGAGAGAAAGTGGAACATAGGTTAGCTACTATTTTTCCTTCTAGATATTTTTATTTTTAGGTATATTTAGGTTTTATTCTTAAGTTTGATAGCTATGGAAAAAGAGAATGGGGATGGCTAATTGAGAGGATAGAGGGTAGAATTTTTCACTGGTGTAATATATGTCTCTCAAGGGGAGGCATGCTAACTATAACAAAGTCTATTTTGGAAGCCATATCCATTTATTGGTACTCACTTGATTTTATTCCAAAAGGAATGATAGAAAGTTTCAGGAAAATGCGTTTCAATTTTTTATGGAGAGGTAAAAATGATGGCCAAGGGATCCATCTCACTAAATGGTTAGATATAGCCAAACCGAAAGATATGGGTGGTTGGGGTGTTGGATCATGTTTTTATTGATGTCAAAGGAACAATGTCTTGTCATAGTATATTGATGAAGTATGTATTGTCATTGTTTCCAATGGATTGATTAATGTGTTGTCATATGATGCATAGATGAAGACGGATCGATGTGTTGTCATTTATGGGTCGATAAATTCATGTATTAATCATTGGATCATGTGATCATGAATAGAATCAATGAAAAAGGGACAATGTCATAGTGATGTATTGTCATGGGTTATTCCAGTTGGATTGATGTAAATATGACTCATTATTGTCTTGTCATGGTTGATAGGATGTACAAATGGATGAACCCCAAAGTGGTCCCCTTATGGTGAAATCCCTCATGGGAAGACTCTTTGCGGTTGAGTTATCTTAGAAGTATGGTTAGAGAACCCATTATTAATTATGGAATAATGAGATGAAGATCAGTGAATTTGTCAGTGAAACTATCCTAGATGGATATTGCTTGTCATGCCATTTCTGTTGGTACGTGGAACGTCACATAACTCCTCACGGTTTGAGATTTATGGACTTACGAAGTTGGAGGACCCTCATATGTTGGCTTGAAGCCCAAAAAGGTCAAAGAAGTCAAAGTGCTTACAAAGAAGAAATTATTTAAATAATAAAGTGAAGTGATAAAGTCAAAGAAGATTATTTAAATAATAAAGTAAATAGAGAACTTTCTAATTATGGAAAGTAGTTATAAGAGGGTTAACCCTAAAAAGAGGAAAGTGGGTTAAGTGGTCAAGTGGCTATTCGATATATGAACAAGTTTCCAATTGGACAAATTTGGACATAGGTGACTATGTGGACAAAGTGGCTATGTGGACAAAGTGGCCAAGAAGATGCTTCTAAGGAAGCTACTTAGAAAGTATAAATAAGAGGCAAGGGTTCTCTTGTAAGAATATATCTTGATCATATATTGAAGATATATTCTGAGAGAGAGATTGACTGGAGGATCTCATGGACGCATCAAAGTTTCCGTAAGTCTGAGATCTTGACGGTGAAAGTTTCGGAAGTTCAGAAACCCTAGTTTCTGAAGGAGTATGTGAGCAATAGTAGGCCAGAGAGCGTACATATGCAGGCTACATTCGGGTAGGGTGCGTACACATGCGGGATGAAGGAGGTCAGAGCACGTACAGTTGAGGAAGTCATGAAGACTTGAGTATGAGCTAGTGCCAAGTTCTTGAAGTCTGAGGCAAGTTCCAGATCTTCATTCTATGGGATCAGATCTGTCATAAAAGTTTTGGTATGGTTACATAGTTGTCTTGATGTATACTCTTGATTATTGTATGGTGAATGCTTAAGGCATTCTTGTTATGGTTGTTGTAATATGGTTTATGTTGGTTGATTGATAGAGTGAGCAACACTCTTATGTTTCAGTATTGATATGGTTTCCATAGTATACTAGTTGATTATACATGATTGAGTAACATTCATATTGTTGAGGACCATGAGTAAGTTTTTGGAGAGAATAGATGTGTTGTGATTGGTTATGGCATAGATTGGACAATGAAAGGCGAAAGTAGATGTGAGTGAAGGTTGTAGAGGATCTGAGTTTTTCAAGAAGAGAAAACCCTAGCTGATCAGAAGGCATATGCATGTTGCAATACAAATTGGTCGCGTACATATGCGAGTTGTACTACTGGTAGGACGTGTACATATGCATGATGCACTACTGATAGGTCTCATACCTGTTGACAGTTCGGTATCTGTTGAGGATTGAATCCTCTTCTCAGTTGGTGTTGAGTTGTGTAAGTTGAGTCTTGCATTGTAGAGTTGGTGCTCTTGTAGAGTTGTACTCTATTCAGTTGTTGTTGATAACCCAAGGATTGTAGTCCGTAATAAAAAGGAAATTGCACATACATCTTGTGTTCTTTTTGTTCCTTGTGGTGATGCCTTATTGATGATATATGTTGCTATTACATGTTGTTGATATATGTTCACATTTAACTGGTTACTAACGACAGTAATAAGTGATGAGTAAATGATTTATAACTAATGAGTTTTGTGAAGAAGGGAAGTTCAAAAGAGCCCTACATTGATTCACCCCCCCCCTCTTAGTGTGGTCGGTGTGTCCAAAAATTGGTATCAAATCAGGCCTTCACTATAATCCTTAACAAGCTTGGAGGAGATCCATGGACACACAAATGGATGATGAAGTTCCAATTCTTGATAAGGAAAATTATTCAACATGGAGAATATAAATGAAAGTGCATTTCAAGGAAAAAGGAGCAGGTGTTTGGAAAGCATCTATTGGTGGATCAATTCCTTTGAAGAACAGGTCAAAGTTTGCAGCTCAAAGGGAAGAAAAGAAGAATGATGCATTGGCTCTCAAGATCATTCTCAATGGACTCTCAAGTTCCATCAAAGAGAGCATGGGACAATGCACTTCCGCCAAGGATCCATGGCTAAAGCTAGAGAGGACATACCAAAGCAATAAGGAAGACACTAAAGACAACTCCATCAAGAACAATGAAGGTAAAGAATCTCCAAAATCCTCTAATTTCAATGATTCTAAATGTGATGGTGTTGAATGTTTCTCTACATTTGAAGAAGAATATCTAGAAATAGTTTGTATAGAATCAAATCATAGTTATCCCATGGAAGAAGTAGAAGAAGAACTTTCAAATCTTAAAAAGAAAGTTGATTGGGGTCTATATGAATACAAATATGACCATAGTTATATAGACTATAGCTATATTTTGGAGAGCACTAAAAGGTTTCTTGAAAATAATCAAAAGTATATCTTGCAACTAAAGGAAATGCTCAAATATAAAGAAGAAAGTAAAAGGACTAAATTAGAAGAAAAGGAATAAGAGATCAAAAGACTACAAAATGAAATAGAAGAGAATAAGAAGGTAGATGATGAGATTAGCAAAATTCTTGAAGGTAATGTCCATCTCAAGACCCAAATTGAATAATCCAAAAGGGTAGAGGAACTACTAAAGAATCAAGTAAATGAAAAGGAAGAGTCATATCATAAGTTGGAAGCTGAAGTTGTTGATCTTAGAAAGAAAGTAAAAAAGTCAAACAAATTCTTTAATAGCTCAACAATCTTGAATGAGATATTGGATAGTCAAAGATCACCAAATCATAAATCAAGTCTTGGATACAACAAAGAAGCTACACATGTTGAAGCAATCACCTCAAAGAAGCATTAGGTAAGCCCCTCACTCTCAAAGGATGGAAATAATGTTGCAAGTCAACCATCTACACAAGGAAAGGAATGTTTCAAAAGAACAAAACAAGGAATACATCAAGAAGCCATCTTTACACCTCAAAAAAGAGAGACACCTTCAATATGGACACCAAAGAAAAGGTATGAAAATGTTTTTCATGGTCATTGTTACTCATGTAATGAATATGGTCACAAAGCTTTGGAATGCAGATATTATGCAAGGAGAGATAATAACACCCTAAGGTGTTGGAGATGTAATCAAGTAGGACACATTGTTGTTCATTGTCACACCATGAGATGCTACAGTTGTAGTGGATTTGGCCACAAATCCCAGGATTGTTGGAATACAATAAGACAATCCATGAGGAGTGCTTCATATATCATGACTAGAAGAAAGCATGAAGTTAGGAAGGAAGACATTTTTGAAAAGGTGGAAGCTCAGAGTTTAAGTTTTGAGAAGATGGGACACCTTCAGAAGTGGTTGAATAAGACTGAACAATCAGAACAGAATGACAGCCTTAAGGGAAGCTCAAGTTTGGCATCTTTAGAAGAATACGTGGGTTACATTGGTAACAGTCACGTACATATGCGCGCTGACCCATAAATAGGTCATGTACATATGCGAGTTGTTTGTATAGCATGACGTGTATCTGTGGTAAAAGCCTTGGGAAAAAGGCTATGCATATGAGTTGCAGCATGTTATGATGGTATAACTCTGTGTTGCAAGGTATGACATGATTTGTTGCAAGTTTTCATGATAACATGTTGGCATACATAATTGATGTATGTATGGTGGTGACATATGGTTGAGTGTTGAAAGACTATATTGGATTCATGGTACTAACCCTAGAGTGTGGATTGAGACATTTTTTTGTTGAGGAACAATGTTGGTTGTGACAAAGAAGTTGTGGCACTTTGGTTATGAGATATATCATGACAATGCTAGCTAGAGATATCATTGATCTATTGAGGCACACTTCTAGTACATGTAGTTTTGGATGCTTAGTATTTGCTGAAGTGAATGGTGGTTGAAGAAGATTTGTTATGATGCATGGCTGGTGCACATTTGAGTTTCATTGATATATCTTATGATGTATTATTGGAAGCATATTTGTTGGATATCTTGGTACATGAATTTGACATATGGATGGGCTACATATTGGGACATATAGTTGATGAGTTGATGAGGTGGTCATGCTATACATCATTGATGAGTCATAGCTTGATCTATAATTGATGCATGATTGGTACACTTTTGGTACATTGTTAGAGGCACCTACTAGCAGTATGATTGGCACATGTTTTATGGTGGATATGGCATACATGTATGAGGGCACATCTTGATTGTAGTTCATCTTGTTGTGGTATTGGTGCATGGTTGATGCACTTGCTTGGTACAGGTGGTGATACATGATTAGTGCAATGATGCACTCATAGATGGTATATGTTTGTGGATGATAGTACTGGGCTAAAGTACACCATTGGTATTACTTGTTTAGCACATACTTTGGTACATGATGTATGGGATGATGTAGTTGAGACACTTGATTGATTGAGATACATGGTTGTGGCACTTGGTTCATGGTGGAGGCATATCATGAGTGATATATGACACTTGTTTGAGGCACATGGTTGGCATGTTGGTAGAGGCATATGGTTGATACACTCTATTGATGATATCTTATGGCATATTGTATGGTATTGATGTACATGGTTGATTTACATGGGTGTTGTGTATGGTTGGCACACAATATGACACATGATTTACTTGGTTTATGTCTTTTCATGATTATCTATTTCATTGTTGACATATATTTTTCTTCATGATGTATGGTATGGCACGAGTTTGATGCATGGACAGGTCCAAGGATCGTCATAAAAAGAGCGATCGATCTATGTTCCGGTTGAGCAGTACCATTTGTAGCAGCATCATATTGCATTGGTAGAATATTGTTCATATTGCAGAGAAGATAGGGGGAGACATGCCCATAAGGGGGGTCATTCTTCTTCCTATGATTCCAGGAGGAGAGATTTATCATATGCAAAGGTAAATACTTGAAAAATAGCCCTATACTTTGAGAAAGAGCACAGAGGCATAGTTCCAGGGGGAGTGATGGTCACAGGGGGAGCATGAGCGATATGAATTCAACATTACATCAGAGTGATATCCCTTGTTCAAAAGGGGAGAGATTGTTCATAGGAAGATCAAGGCATCCAGGCAGGGGGAGTGGCCCCAAGGAGAGTTCAGGCAAGGGGAGCAGCCCCAAGGAGAGAACTACCCTTTTCCATTGATGTCAAAGGGGGAGAGATAGTCACATTGATGTGATTAAGATTACTATTGATGTAGAGAAATGCATTGTCTATATGTTTCCATCAATGATTGGTGTTGACATCAATGTTGGTATTTCCATCAATGCCAAAGGGGGAGATTGTTGGATCATGTTGTCATTGATGTCAAAGGAACAATGTCTTGTCATAGTATATTGATGAAGTATGTATTGTCATTGTTTCCAATTGATTGATCAATGTTGTCATATGATGCATAGATGAATATGGATCGATGTGTTGTCATTGATGGGTTGATGCATTCATGTATTGATCGTTGGATCATGTGATCATGCATAGAATCAATGAGAAAGGGACAATGTCATAGTGATGTATTGTCATGGGTTATTCCAGTTTGATTTATGTAAATATGACTCATTATTGTCTTATCATGGTTGATAGGAAGTACAAATGGATGAACTCCAAAGTGGTCCCCTTATGGAGAAATACCTCACGGGAAGACGCTTTGTGGTTGAGTTATCCTAGAAGTATGGTTAGAGAACCCATGCTTAATTTTGGAATAATGAGATGAAGATCAGTGAATTTGTTAGTGAAACTATCCTAGACGGATATTTCTTGTCATTCCATTTCCGATGGTATGTGGAACGTCACATAAATCCTCATGGTTTGAGAGTTATGGCCTTACGAAGTTGGAGGACCCTCATATGTTGGCTTGATGCCCCAAAAGGTCAAAGAAGTTAAAGTGCTTACAAAGAAGAAATCATTTAAATAATAAATTGAAGTGATAAAGTCAAAGAAAATTATTTAAATAATAAATTAAATAGAGAACTTTTTAATTATGGAAAGTAGTTATAAGAGGGTTAACCCTAAAAAGAGGAAAGTGGGTTAAGTGGTCAAGTGGCTATTGGATATATGTATAAGTGACCAATTGGAAAAAGTTGGACATAGGTGACTATGTGGACAATGTGGCCAAGAAGATGCTTCTAAGGAAGCTACTTGGAAAGTATAAATAAGAGGCAAGTGGTCTCTTGTACGAATATCTCTTGAGCATATATTGAAGATTTATTCTGAGAGAGATATTGACTAGAGGATCTCATGGATGCATCAAAGTTTCCATAAGTCTGAGATGTTGACGGTGAAAGTTTCGGAAGTTAAAAAACCCTAGTTTCTAAAGCAGTACACGAGTAGCAGTGGGCCAAAGAGCGTACATACGCAAGCTGCAGTCAAACAGGGTGCGTATGCACGTGGCTTGAAGGAGGTTAGAGCACGTACAGTTGAGGGAGTCATGAAGACTTGAGTATGATCTGGTGCCAGGTTATTGAAGTCTGAAGCAAGTTCCAGATCTGCATTCTATGGGCTCAGATCTTCCATAAAAATTTTGGTATGGTTACATAGTTGTCTTGATGGATACTCTTGCTTATTGTATGGTGAATGCTTAATGCATTCTTGGTATGGTTGTTGTGATATGGTTTATGTTGCTTGATTGATAGAGTGAGAAACACTCTTATGTTTCAGTACTGATATGGTTTCCATAGTATACTAGTTGCTTATATATGATTGAGTAACATTCATATTGTTGAGGAGCATTAGCAAGTTGTTGGAGAGCATAGATGTGTTGTGATTGGTTATGGCACAGATTGGACAGTGAAAGGAAGAAGTAGATGTGACTGAAGGCTGCAGAGGATCTGAGTTTTTCAAGAAGAGAAAACCCTAGATGATCAGAAGGCATACGCATGTTGCAGTACAGATTGGCCACGTACATACACGAGCTATACTACTGGTAGTACGCGTACATACTGATGCAAGAGCATCGTCAGCAGCCAAGTGAGCGTGAAGGTGGAAGCCAACTGGGACAAGCCCCATCACATTTTTCACATTTTGAAATGTTTTGAAAGATTAGGAAGCGAATATAAATGTGATAGTTGGGGAAGTGTACTTACATTTATGTCAAGATATTGTAAACAGATCTTGAGTGATTCACTCTCATCTATAGAATGTAGAGGCATTTATGCGTAGTTAATAAAGGTAGGTAGGTTTGAATGAAGATTAGACAGTTTTAGGAGCGTAGGAGGGAAAATGACTATAGACACCCTCATCTTTGTATCATTGCAACATGATTCTCTTTAGCATAGAGGAGAAGAAGAGAGAGTTGTAGTAGAGAGCTGTAGAGAAGACCCCATGTATAGAAGCTTTGAATTAATATATGGAGCTTTGAATCAGACTCATGGTGTTATGATGTTTTATGTTTATACATGGTGAATGGTATGTTTACAATGGTTTTATTCTC